>CAUYRH010101972.1:0-11416 GCA_963574655.1 Perodicticus potto | reverse complement strand
ACAGCGACTTCCAACTCCTGGGTTTAGGTGATTCTCTTGCCTCAGCCTCCCGAGTAGCTGGGACTACAGGCGCCCGCCACAACGCCCGGCTATTTTTTTGTTTTGCAGTTCAGCCGAGGCTGGGTTTGAACCCACCACCTTCGGCATATGGGACTGGTGCCCTACTCGCTGAGCCACAGGCGCCGCCAACATCATCATTTCTTAATGGCTGTATCTATTCTAGTTTATGGTTATACCAGAGCTTATTAAACTAATCACCTTATATCCAGTTATTAGTCTATTTTGTTTATCTTTATATATAAATCTTTTTGAATAGCATAATGAAAACCTTGAGTTAAGTTCTCAGAAGTGAAACATCTAGTTCATCAGCAAACCCTAACAGCTCTGCCTTTAAAATATATTCCAAATCTGACCACATCTCAACACTTCCACTTCAGATATTTTCTGTTCCAAGCTGCTGCCACCTCTCACTAAGACCCCTGAAAACAGCTGGACCAGGCTTCTTAAGTAAAAACTGCGACCATCTGGCTCGGCGCCTGTGGCTCAACAGGCTAAGGCGCCAGCCACGTACACCTGAGCTGGCGGGTCCGAATCCAGCCCGGGCCCGCCAAACAACAATGATGGCTGCAACCAAAAAAATGGCCAGACGTTGTGGCGGGCGCCTGTAGTCCCAGCTACTTAGGAGGCGGAGGCAGGAGACTTGCTTGAGGCCAGGAATTGGAGGTTGCTGTGAGCTGTGATGCCACAGCACTCTATCCAGGGTGATAGCTTGAGGCTCTGTCTCAAAAAAAAAAAAAAAAACTGCGACCATCTCACGCCCCATCATGGCCTCCCGCTGGTGCGGCCTCCCTCTTGGCCTGCACAGTGCACTCTCACCCATCTCCCGCTGCCTTTTCCAGTGAGTTTCTGACTCACCACTCAGACCTCTGCCACTGTCTTGCAAGTGCCTTGTGTTCCCGCATGGGGACACGTGCCTTTGCTACTCCCTTTCCCTGGGACTCTCTTCTCTCCCATAGTTACATAATTTGCCTCTTACTTTTCCAGGTCTCAATGTTTTAAGTTTTCCCTCATTAGAAAAATTTTCTCTCCGTCTCTTTTCCCATGTGCTTCTCCAGCTGACATTGCCTTACGTGTGTCTCCCTTACGAAGACAGGGACTTAGTTCTTTCCCTGTTGATCTCCTGTAACTAAGACACGTGCCTCACATGCAGCCAAATTCCACGTACTGTGCTCAGTAAATGGTTGTGTGAGGAATTAATCCTATCTATGTTTTTTGTTTGTTTGTTTGAGACAGAGTCTCACTGGCTGGCCCTCAGTAGAGTGCTGTGGCGTCACAGCTCACAGCAACCTCAAACTCTTGGGCTTAAGCAATTCTCTTGCCTCAGCCTCCCAAGTATTTGGGACTACAGGCACCCGCCACTGTGCACTCCATTTTATTTACAGAATGTGAATCTTACCTCCAGTCCTTCTGTTACCTAGGTTTTTTACAAAAATGAAAATAAGAAGTATAAGGCTTTTTAAATTATAAACCTAATAAGCACTCAAATAGTATTCCATTTGCATTCATAGTTTTAGAAACTTTTTGTTGGAAGGAATGTGTTGCACACTATTTCCCCAAAATGGTAGAACTCCAGTAAACTTGGATTTTCTTCAATTCTATGTAATTACTTTTGCTCTGAATCACACAGCCGTTTTTTACTTCCTACTTTATTGATTTTATATACATCCTTGGGTAGAGTCAGATTACACTTCACTAATATTGTGACCTGTGGCCGCTGTACCTAGAAAACCTCAGAACAATAATCTTATAGTCACATCAATCTTCTACTTTTTGTCTCCTTTCAGGTGAATGGTGATATTCCCCCTCGGTTAAAAAAAAGTGCTCATGAAATCATCCTTGACTTCATCAGATCAAGACCTCCTTTAAACCCAGTAAGTAGCCTGATATATTCAGGGACAAAACATGAATCATTCCCCTGTGGATTGTCATCTTAGAACTCAGCTTCTGTAAGTGTTTTTTACACTGAGACTTTATTCTAATGATGAATCCCAACTATAGATTATATTTTTATGTCACAGAAAGATACTTAAAACTATTCAATACAAGGCTGTCTTAGGATGTTTTTACTCAAAACAACCTGGGTCATGGTGCAAAATCTGGCCGTATCCTTCCTGTGTTAATAGCTAAATAAATACTGGAGAGTTCCTGATGCAAATCGCCCTTCCAGTTTACTTTTTATTGCTACCCCCCTCCATAATTAAGTTGTCCTGTTGTCACTATTTTATCATTAATCTGCATTGCTGTACATCCCTTTTATGTGAATTGTCTTCCTTTTTAACAGGGTTCTCTCTAGTGACCATGGAGTCAGAATATTCTAAACTGAATATCGACTGTGTTTCCTCTGTTCTGTCCCCCCAGCCCCATAGCTAGTGCTTCCCAAAGCCTCTCAGACCTAGTACAGAAAAGTGCCCAGAAAGGGGATGGTATTCCCAGTTGTGTACAGCTAAAGTATAATTAGTGATCCCTTTTATAAATCTGTTTAAAAGAAGGGAAATATTTGGCTCAGTGCCTGTGGCTCAATGGGCTAAGGCGCCAGCCACGTACACCTGAGCTGGCAGGTTCGAATCCATCCCCAGCCTGCCAAATAACAATGACGGCTGCAACCAAAAAAAATAAATAAATAAATAAAAATAAAAATCTTAAAAAAAAAAAAAAAAGAAGGGAAAGATTCCTCCTTCTTGTTCTAGGAAATAAGGAAAAATAAATGAAAACATAAGGGAAAGAGACCACATAGGAAATGATTTTTTTTTTTTTTTTGAGACAGAGCCTCAAGCTGTCACCCTGGATAGAGTGCCGTGGCATCACAGCTCACGGCAACCTCCAATTCCTGGGCTCAAGCAAGTCTCCTGCCTCTGCCTCCCAAGTAGCTGGGACTACAGGCGCCCACCACAATGCCCAGCCATTTTTTGGTTGCAGCCGTCATTGTTTGGCGGCCTGGGCTGGATTCGAACCTGCCAGCTGTACGTGGCTGGCGCCTTAGCCCGTTGAGCCACAGGCGCCAAGTCGACATAGGAAATGATTTTAGGAAAATCATTTTAGATTTCATGAGAAATCATGAGAAAGAGGAGGAGCCTGGAGTCACGTGACCCTGGGCTCCTATGCTGACCCCTCAGCTCAGCAGCCCAGGTCTTCGAGGGGTTAATTAGCCTCCCTCAATGTTGATTTCCTCAACTATAGAATGAAGGTAATGATCTAAGGAGGGTATGGTGAGTTACTAAAAAAATTAGTTTTAAAAACAGTAATATTATACCATTATCAGTCTATCATATGATATGAGATTTAGGTTGTAATAGCTCCTGATATTATACAAGATCCAATAATTAACTTTTTTTTGTTGTTGTTGAGACAGAGTCTCACTTTGTTGGCTGGGTAGAGTGCCGTGATATCATAACTCACTTGGGCTCAAGTAATCCTCCTGCCTCAGCCTTCCTAGTAGCTGGGACTATTTAGAGTCAGGATTTCAATCTCACTTTCACTCAGGTATAATTACATTTTTAAGGGGCAATTGTTATGAGTATCGGTCAAAGGTAATGTTTCTATTTGAGGATTAATTGTAAGACAGAAGTGATAGAAGAAGGTAGTGGCTCACGGCTGTAATCCTAGCACTCTGGGAGGCTGAAGTGGGTGAATTGCTTGAGCAAGAGTCCTCGTCTCTACTAAAAAAAAAAAGGTAGGAAAACAAGCCAGGCATTGTGGTGGGTGTCTATAGTCCCAGCTACTCTAGAGGCTGAGGCAGGAGAATCACTTGAGGATCTTTGAGCCCAGGAGTTTGAGGTTACTGTGAGCTATGATGACTCCACAACACTCTACCCAGGGCAACAGAGTGAGATTCTGTCTCAAAAAAAAAAAAAAATTGATAGAGGAAAAAACTTCCACAACCTTGTTTACTATTACAATGCAACAAAATAATGGTATTCCTAAAAAAAAAACAGTAATAGTAGTAGGTAAGGCATATCTTTTATTGCAATAAATTCCTTATCATGATAGCATATAAGAAAAATAATTATAACTTTAGTGAAACTGGTTAGAATTAGTTGAACAAGGTTGGTGCAGTGGTGCACACCTGTAGTCCCAGCTATTTGGGAGGCTGAGGCAGGAGGATCATTTGACCCTGGAAGTTAAA
The DNA here is from genome assembly GCA_963574655.1 of Perodicticus potto. Taxonomy (NCBI): domain Eukaryota; kingdom Metazoa; phylum Chordata; class Mammalia; order Primates; family Lorisidae; genus Perodicticus; species Perodicticus potto. The sequence goes on along the minus strand of CAUYRH010101972.1, from coordinate 7,233 downwards.
GGCTGCAGTGAGTTATGGTTGCATCTGTGAGTAAATAGCCACTACTCCAACCTGGGCAACATAATGAGACCCTGTCTCTAAAAAAATAAAATTAAATTAATTGAGCATCTAGGACTACATCACAGTCAAATCCAATATAGTCTCCCTATCACTTTAGGAATCTTGATATTTAATGAACCGGAAATAGTCTTATCAAGCAGCGTTGTAATATACTATACTATATGAATGGACTTCAGTAAAAATTACTTAAAGGACAGATCTTCACATCTCTAGCCATTGTGCTTTTTTTCAAGGCCTCAGCCAGAAAACTGAAACCAACCCCACCACGGCCACGGAGCCTCCATGAAAGAATATTAGAAGAAATTAAAGCAGAAAGAAAACTGCGTCCTGTCTCACCAGAGGAAATTAGACGTAACAAATTACGTGAGTTTGCTGCTTTCTGCACTCTCAGAGTCAGCTTCTGGGAAAGTGTCTTTAGACAACCAGCCCCATGAAAATAGTGGGCAAAGGAAAGGTGATCCAATGAGTTTTCATTCCTTGTCTCTCTCTCTCTCATAAGCACACACACACCATTGCAGTTACTTGAAGTTTACACATGAAATTCCTAAGCTAAGAAATCCTTTTACCTATCTGATGCTGAACTGTGTGAGAGTGTCGTGACATAATGGAAAGAACTCTGCCAGTTTCTGGACTGAGGTTTTAGAGAGACAGTCTTTTACCTCTCTGGGCATTATATTCTTCATTTGCAGAAAGGATATGAAAATTTTTCTTACCAACTGGACACAATGGCTCTCGCCTATAATCTTAGCACTTTGGGAAACCAAGGTGGAAAGAACGCTTGAGACCAGGAGTTTGAGACCAGCCTGAACGACATCTCGTTTCTATAAAAAAAGGAAAAATTGCTACTTGGGAGGCCGAGGCAAGATAATCACTTAATCCCAAGAGTTATAGGTTGCTGTGAGCTGTGATGTCACAGCACTCTACTGAGGGCGACATAGTGAGACTCTGTCTCAAAAAAAAAAAGTAGAAAAATTGACTCGGCGCCTGTAGCTCAGTGATTAGGGTGCCAGCCACATACGCCAGGACTGGCAGGTTTGAACCCGGCCCAGGCCTGCTAAACAATAATAACAGCTACAAAAAAAAAAAAAATTACTAGCACCTGTAGTCCCAGCTACTTGGGAGGGAGAATCGCTTAAGCCCAAGAGTTTGAGGTTGCTGTGAGCTGTGATGCCACAGTACTTTACCGAGGGCGACAATAGTGAGACTCTGTCTCAAAAAAAAAAAAAAAATAGAAGATTTGGCTGCGTGTGGTGTGCACCTGTAGACCCAGCTACTCTGGACTAAGGTGGGAGGATCCTTGAGCCCAGGAATTTGACATTGCTGTGAGCTATGATGACACCACTGTACTGCAGCCCAGACAACAGAAGACTCAAAAGAAAAAATTTCCTCTTACTTCATTATGGCTTTTGTGTAAGAATTAAATAGGATTGTGGCAAAAATATTTTATAGATTATAATAAAGATAAGGTTTTGCATTTTAGAAATATAGATACACATAGTTTTATTTCATGTTTCTATCTTAATTATGGGATTACAGTTATGAAATTGTCAATTATATGATATGTAACTTGTTCCTAAATTTCCTTTATATTTATTGTTTTTAATTTTTACTGCGTACTATAAGCATACATTGACTTATAGCAAGGTCATGTTATGTTTGGAAACATTTTTGTTTATAGGTCTCTCCTCCAGTCTGTACTATTGAAGATGTACAAAGAGTTCACAGGAACTTCCTTTTAGAAAACAGATTACAGTGTTACCCTAACAGGAGAAGAACCTGTTCCGTGACACCACACTGTGCTGGTTTTCTCCTCAGACCTCATTCCTGCTGTCTCCAAATCATGGTCCTTACAGTGTCTGTCCTGGGCCTCTCCTTCCAGAGCAGCCACACCCTGTCCATGCTGGTTGTCTCTGGCTACCTTCTGGCTCCCAGTGTACGACGCACACCTTTAAAAGTTGAGACCTGGACATCCAGCTGTCTGCTAGAAAGGGCCTCTTTTTCTCCTACAAGCAGGACAAACCCAGCATGTCTGCAAGGGAGCTCATATTCTCTCACCCTAAATAATCATGTCCTGTTTCCCCAGAAACCTCAGCATAATCTTTGACTCCCGCAGGTGGCCAAGCCCTGCTGACTTTACTTCCTCTGGATCTTTTTAGTCTTCCACTCTCTCAGCCCAGCAGCCACTATCCGTCACCCGTCCTTGGTCATCTGCTCCTGTCCACAGTGTCTGGCTCTGTCTGTCCTCCCTGCTTCAGCTCTTCAGCCCCTCCACGTTGGTCTCCTGTTGTGGTGTGAGCCCTGCAGTGTTGGGCCTATGGCTTCCTTGTCTGTCCTTGTATCCCCAGGACAGGACTGGGCTGTGCAAAGTCCTGCCATCTGTGCCAAAGTCATCAAATGTCCCTCTGGATACCAAGCCACAGAGTGGACACAATTGTATTAATTGCTTCCTCTCTACTTTTTTTGGCACCCAGTTTTAGCCTTTAAATATGATGTTTCAATGCCCCACATGAGCACTTATAGGATTATGAACCTCAACACAAACCCTGCAAACCAAGAGACTGCTTGAATAAGCCTGAAGGGGTCTGTAAATCTTCTGAAATATATAAAAAGAAATTACGTATTTCACAAAATGTATGCTTTTCTGGAGAGGGAATTCATAGCTTTCCTCAGATTCCTAAAAGGTCCGTATCTTCAAAAGAGAAAAAAACAATATGGAGAAGTAAGTAAATGGTACTGTGGAAAGATAGTTTAGGACTGTATTTCTATAATTTGCTACCCTTTATAAAGTATAGGGATTAATAGAAAAGACTTTAACAAAACTGTAAAGGTAAAACAAATACATTACTGTGAATAAAGTAAGCTTTATGATTTACATCAGTAGAGAGAAATTAGGCTTAGAGATTGTAAACTTTAATTGAAGTACCAGAATATTCTGTAGAAAGAAGTAATATAGGCATAATGCGACTGTGATTCGAAATGGTATTTGACATCTAGTTTCTTAATTTTTCCACTGGTTTATTCTATCTGCTAATCATTATATTGGTGACTGGGGATATAGAGATGAGTAAGGCAGAGTCCCTGCTCAGAGAATGCTCCCCTGTGCTTCGTGCGTCAGATGTAGGTGAACGTTGACAGCAGCCACGCAGACCCACCTAAGTCACAGCCACTCGAAGTGAAGAGAACGATTGGCAGCCCTTTTAAGCAACCAGAGGACATGCCCCCTTGCACCTAAGTGTCCTAGGAAACCTTTTTTTATAAATTGTGGTTAAAAACACTTAACATGAGATCTACCCTGTTAACAAATGTTAAGTGTACAAGACATAGTATACAACAGAACTCTAGAGCTTGTGTCATTTGGTGTGATTGACATTTATTTTAGGAACTCCCCATTCCTTCTCCCGCCCAGCCCTTGGCAACCACCATTCTACTCTTTAATTCTGTGAATTTGACTATATTAGATACCTCATGTAAGTGGAATCTGCAGTATTTGTGTTTCTGTGACTGGCTTATTTCACTCAGCATAACGTCCTGAAGGTTCATCCATGTAGTTGCGTATTGAAGAATTTCCTTCCTTTACTAGACTAAAGAATATTCCATTGTGTAAATATATCACCTTTTCTTTATCTGTCAATGGTATTTAGATTGTTTTTACATCTTAGTGATTGTAAGCAGTGCTGCATTTAATATTGGGCATGCTTTTGTCTCTTCAAGATTCTGATTTTCATTTTTTGGACATACATCCAGAAGTGGCATTGCTGGATCATATGGTAGTTGTATTTTTAATTTTTTATTAAATTTTTCTTTTTGAGACACAGTCTCACTCTGTTGCCCTGGATGGAGTGCCATGGCATCATCATAGCTCACAGCAACCTCAGACTTCTGGGCTCAAGCAATCCTCTTGCTTCAGCCTCCCAAGTAACTGAAACTATAGACACCTGCCGACAGTCCTGGCTGGTTTGTTCTATTTTTAGTAGAGACAGAGTCTAGCTCTTGCTCAGGTTGCTCTTGAACTCCTAAGCTCAAGCAGTCCTCCCACTTTGGCCATGTGACCTACCGCGGCTGACCTTTTTTTTTAAATTTTTTGAGGGGCCTTCATGTTATTTTCCAAGCAGCTACATCACTTTGCATTCCCATTTACAGTGTACAAGGGTTCAATTCCTTTACATTGCTAAAATTTGGGGTTTTTTTGGGGTTGATAATAGCCATCCTGACAGATGTAAGGATGTGGTTTTGACTTGAATTTCTCTGATGATTAATGACCTTGAGTATTTTTTCATATACCTATTGGTAAGTCTTCTTTGGGAAAAGGTATGTGTGGGTTCTTTGTCCATTTCTTAACTGGTTATTAGTTTTGTGGGCTTTTTACTATTGAGTTGTAGGAGTTTCTTATGTATTTTGGATTTTAATCCCTTTTGGATATATGGTTTGCAAATGTTGTCTCACATAATGTGGGTTGCCTTTTTGCTCCATTGATTATTTCCTTTGCTGAGCAGAAGCTTTATGTCTTATTTATTATTTATTTATTTTGGGTCTCACTCTGTCACCCTGCATTCCTGGGTAGAGTGCGGTGGGCGTCACAGCTCACAGCAACGTTAGACTCCTGGGCTCAGGCAATCCTCTTGACTCAGCCTCCTGAGTAGCTGGGACTACAGACATGAGCCACGATACTGGGCTAGTTTTTCTATTTTTAGTAGGGAGTGGGTCTTGCTCTTGCACAGGCTGATTTTGAATTCCTAAGCTCAGGTGATCCACCCACCTCGACCTCCCAGTATGCTAGGATTATAGGCATGAGCCACTGCACCCAGTGTGTCTTGTGGTTTTCAGTGTACAAATCTTTTACTTCCTTAGTTTGTTCCTAGGTATTTTATTTTCGGTGCTGTCCGTAACAGCACTGCTGTCTTTGTTCTCAGATGATTTGTTGTCAGTGTGTTGGGATGCAGCAGATTCTCGTGCTTGGCTTTGTATCCTGCAACTTTACTGAGTTTGTTTATTAGTTCTAACAGTTCTTCTATTGAGTCTTTAGGATTTTCCATGTATAAGATCATGTTGTCAGCAAACAGGGACAATTTTACTACTTCCTTTCCAGTTGGATGCCTTTTTGTCCTTTTCTTTTTTTGCCTAATTGCATTGCATAACACGCCCAGTGCTATGTTGCCTTGTTCCTGATCTCAGAGGAAGAGCTTTCAGTTTTTCTCTGTTGAGTGTAATGTTAGCTGTAGGCTTTTTATATATGCATTTCTTATGTTGGGGTAATTTCCTTTTGAGTTTGAGTTTTTATTACAGATGGGTATTGAGTTTTGTCAAGTACTTTTCTGTGTCTTTTGAAATGGTCGAAGGTGTTTTTATACTTTATTCTGTTAATATGAAATATCGCATTAATTGATTTTCTTCTTTTTTTTGAGACAGAATCTCACTTTGATGCCCTTGGTAGACTGCTATAGTGTCACAGCTCACAGCCACCTTAAACTCTTGCATTCAAGCGATCCTTTTGCCTCAGCCTCTCAAGTAGCTGGGACTGCAGGCGCCCACCACAATGCCTGGCTGTTTTTAGAGATATGGTCTCGCTTTTGCTCAGGCTGGTCTCCCAACTCCTGGGCTCAAGTAATCCTCCTCTGCTGCCTGGAGTGCGGAGATCATAGTTGTGAGCCACCGCTGTTGGGAGCTTTTTGATCAGTGACTCATCTTCTACAGCAAGCCTTTGTCATATATATATTCTTCAGTTTCACATTTAAAAAATTATATTTAGATGCTAAATAATGGAAACCCTACTTTAAAATAATCATTTTAATGTTGAGTATGTCTTATTTTGTTTTCACTTTGGAAGTTGATGTTTCACAACAACCAGAGTTGGGCTGTCACAGAAAGTAACTGTTCTATGAGAGTCTTACTTCTAAAATTCTGAGCACGGACTACTAGTAAATCTTGTTTGGAAAGTAAGGGATTGGGGCTCATTTTTCTGCATATCTACATTGATTTTAATTATAAAATTTTGCTTTGTGTAGTTTGTTTAGGATAATGTTGGCAGAATTAGTTTGAAGAGAAGTTTTAAATACTATTATAACTTTCCCCTTCATATAATTATGTAAAAGCCCACTGCAAAAATGGGGAAAATGTTTTTAAATATTTAAAATAGAAAACAAGAAGAAACTAAACAAAGAAATATTAGACTTAAACCTGACCCTAGAACAAACGGACTTTACAGACCTTTACAGAATATTTCATCCTAATAAAACTGAATATACATTCTCCTCATCAGTCCACGGATCATTTTCCAAAATAGATCATATCTTAGCACACAACTCTAACCCCAGCAAGTTAAAAAGAATAGAAATTATTCCTTGTATCATCTCAGAACACCATGGAATAAAAGTTGAACTCAACAGCAACAGGAATCTTCGTACTCAAACAAAGTCATGGAAACTAGATAATCTGAGGCTGAATGATAGCTGGGTGAAAGACGAGATTAAGAAGGAAATCACCAAATTTTAGGAACAAAATGATAACAAAGACACAAATTATCAAAATCTGTGGGATACTGCACAGCAGTCCCTAAGAGGGAAATTTATAGCATTGGAAGCCTTCATCAAGAAAACAGAAAGAGAGAAAGCCAACAACTTAATGGGTCATCTCAAGCAACAGGAAAAGGAAGAACATTCCAACCCCAAACCCAGCAGAAGAAAAGAAATAACCAAAATTAGGGCAGAATTAAATGAAATTGGAAACAAAAGAATCACTGAGATCAAAGAAACAAAATGTTGGTTTTTTGAAAAGATTAATAAAATTGATAAACCTTTGGCTAACCTAACCAGAAACAGAAAAGTAAAATCTCTAACATCATCTATCAGAAACAATGAAGGAGAAATAATAACAAACACCTCAGAAATTCAAAACATCCTCAATGATTACTATAAAACTCTCTATTCCCAGAAATATAAAAATCTGAAGGAAATGGACCAATACCTAGAAGCACGCCACCTTCCTAGACTCAACCAGAAAGAATTAGAAATCTTGAATAGACCTATATCAATCACTGAAATAGCATCAACAATATGAAATCTCCCAAAAAAGAAAAGTCTGGGACCAGATGGCTTCACATCCAAATTCTATCAAACTTTTCAAGAGGAACTAGTACCTATATTATACAACCTTTTCCAAAGCATAGAAAAAGAAGGA
>CAUYRH010101971.1:0-13252 GCA_963574655.1 Perodicticus potto | reverse complement strand
GTCAACTCCCCCAAGGAATGACAAGGTAGATGAAGCACAAGATCCCTTGCATAAGCAAATGGCTGAGATGTCAGAAGTTGAATTCAGAGTCTGGATAGCAACTAAGATCAGCGCAATGGAGGAAAGGATGGAATTAGAACTTCAAGCAGTAATCCAAAAGATGACCCAAAAGATGTCCCAAGAACTGAATGAGTTCAAAGAGAAAATTACCAAAGATATTGACTCATTGAGACAAGAAGTTGTAGCCCTCAAAGATCTGAGAAATACAGTGGAATCCCTCAGTAACAGAATGGAGCAAGCAGAAGAAAGGATTTCTGAAACTGAAGACTTTAAAAACACAACTTATAGCAGTTTTAATAAATAGGAAAGCTGAATAGTCTTATATTAAAGAAATTAAATTTGTAATTTATAAAAGACATAAAACAATACAAAAGAAAACTTGAAAACTTGAACCTTATTAAATTCTTTTTCTTCATTGATTGCACTGGTTTTCTCCTTTATTTTTCAATGTAGTGATTAACATTAATCAGGTCTCCACTATGTTAGACAAATTATAACTTAGTAGAAACCACAAAGAAAAACAAAACAAAACTCAAGCCCAGAGGCTTCATCAGTGAACTCTAAGGAAGAAAATACTTCAATTTTACAAAATCTTGCTAAGAGTAAGAAAAGAGAGAACATATCCAAGTTGTTTCACAAGAAAAATCTGACCTTCATGTCAAAACTGGACAAGAACACTGTAAGAACGGAAACTTATAGGCCAATTATGAACACAGGTAATGTAATTGTAAACAATTAAGCTTATGATATAGAAGTTGGTGTTATTCTGAGGTTGCAAGTGTGTTTAACACTGGAAAAATCAATGTAATTCGCTATAGTAAAAAGAGAAAAACGTGATCAATGCGATAGATGCAGAAAAAGAATTTAATAAAGTTTGAACCTTGTTCATAATTCAAAAAACACTTTAGCAAATTAGTAATAGAATGAAACTTTGTCTTAAAAAGGGTATCTATGAAAAATCTACTATAGATGCCACGTTTAATGAGGAAATAGTGAAAGCTTTACCACTAAAGACTATGAATGAGATAAGAATTCCATTATTATCATTTCTATTTAATTTGTACTAGAAGTCTTAGCCTCTATAATAAGGCAAGAAAGAGAAATAATGTATATAAGGATCAGAAAGGAAAAATTAAACTATTATGACATGATTAAATATATAAAGAATCCAAAAGGATCTTTAGATATACTACTAAAATTAATAAGTGAATTTATCAAGATAGCCAAATACAACTTCAATATACCAAATTAACTAGTATGTTTACATACTACCAACAAAAAATTAGAAAACCTAACTTTAAAAATAATGCCAATTATGGGCAGCACCTATGGCTCAGTGGGTAGGGTGCCAGCCGCATATACCGAGGGTGGCAGGTTTGAACCCAGCCTCCACCAAACTGCAACAAAAAAATAGCCGGCCATTGTGGTGGGTGCCTATAGTCCCAGCTACTCTGGAGGCTAAAGCAAGAGAATCACCTAAGACCAGGAGTTGGAGGTTGCTGTAGGCTGTAATGCCACAGCACTCTACTGAGGGCGATAAAGTGAGACTCGGTCTCTCCAAAAAAAAAATAATAATAATGCCAATTACAATAGCAAGAATTTAAGGTTTTTTTTTTTTTTAACTACAGCCCTTTTTAAAACATGAAAAAGGAGAGGTTTTTTTTAACAAAAGATACATCACACCTTTACAAAGGATACTAAAAAATATTAGTGAAAAATTTAAGGTAATAAAATAAATGGAAGAATATACTAATTTAATGAATGAGAGAACTCAGTACTGTAAAGATGTCAATTCTCTCTAGTGCTATAAAGATTCAATGCCCTACCAATCAAAACTTCAGGAAGAGTTTTTAGTGAAAACTGACAAACAACTGAACCTTAAACAATATAAGTTTGAACTGTATGAATCCACTCATACATAGATGGTTGTCAAATAAATATATTAAACATTTTTTGGAGATTTGTTAATTTGAAAATACTTGTAGATCAACCCAGTAGCCTAGAAATATTTTTAAAATTAAGAAAAATTAGATATGTCATAAATGTATAAACTGTAGCTACCGGTCTATTTTATCATTTACTACCATAAAATATACACAAAATTACTATTAAAATTTAAAATTTATCAAAACATACATAAGTAGACCATAAATGGCAACATTTACAGTTGAGAGAAACATAAACAAAGGTACAGCTATAGTCATAACTCCATAAAATGAACTGTAGTCCATACTGTACTGCTATAACAATTTCATACTGTAGCCACCTCCTGTTGCTACTGCAGTGAGCTCAAGTGTTGCAAGTATCCCGTTTAGACACCATGTGATGCTCTTCATCTGTGTGAGGACTTTGTCTCTCTAGTAAACTGTGTATCACAGTAAAAAGTCATCTCTCCCGGTTCTTGTGTATTTTTCATTATTTAGTGCAATGCTATAAACTTTGAATAATACCAGGGACCCATCTGAAGTGCCACCAGTTTATGTTGGAAATGTTCCCAAGAAGCTTCTCTGCTTTTCTCTAAGACAGGCGTCCTCAAACTTTTTAAACAGGGGGCCAATTCACTATCCCTCAGACTGTTGGAGGGCCAGACTATAGTTAAAAAAAAAACAACTATGAACAAATTCCTATGCACACTGCACATATCTTATTTTGAAGTAAAAAGCAAAATGAGAACAAATACAATTCACACCAACTCATGTGGCCCGCGGGCCGTACTTTGAGGACCCCTGCTCTAAGACATGACATTGCATGACTTTTACATTATTTTGTATCTAAAAAAACCCCAAAGATTCAACAAAGAGACTCCTCGAATTGGTAAATAAATTCAGCAAAATCTCAGGCTACAGAATCAATGTATACAAATCAGAAGCATCACATACGCCAACAGTCAAGCTGAGAATAAAATCAGACTCAGTACCTTTCCTAATAACAAAGAACATAAAATAGCTAACGAAGAAAGGAAAATATCTAGGAATATATTTAACCAAGGAGGTGAAAGACATTTATATGAAATACCAAGGAAGGAAATTTCAGAGGACACAGATAGAAAAACATACCATGCTCACGGATTGGCAGCATCAACATTGCTGTCAAATGGGAAGAACTTATGTATCTGAATCTGGTTTAAAAACAAAACAAAAGAAACACAAACACAAAAAGAGCTTTAATGGAAATAAATAAATGAAATAAAGAAATAACAAATAAAAAAAAAAAACATTGTTAAAATGTTAATGGTCCTAAAGGTGATTTATGGATTCAATGCAATCCCCATTAATACCAATGTCATTTGTTGCATATCTAGGAAAAAAAAGTTCTATGCTTCATATGGAACGAGAAAAGACTCTGAATAGCCAATGCAACCTTATTCAACAAGAATAAACTGGGAGGCATCATATTACCAGACTTCAAGCGATACTACTACAAGACTATGGTAACCAAAAGAGCAGAGTACTGGTACTAAAACAGTACTATGGATCCAGACAGAGAACCCAGATATGATACCATATTGATACCATATGATACCATCCTCATATTGCCATCTCGTCTTTGACAAAGCAGACAAAAATATACACTGGGCAAAATAACTGTATTCAATAAATGGTGTGGGGAAATTGGATAACCACATGTATAAGACTGAAACAGGATCCACACCTCTCACCACTCACAAAAATTAATTCATGATAGAGAACAGACTTAAACCTGAGGCATGGAACTATAAGAACTACAGAAGAAAATGTTGGAAAAACTCTTATAAGATTAGGCAAAGAATTTATGAAGAAGAGCAACAATGACAAAAAACTCAATGAGACCTGATCAAAGTAAAAGCTTCTGCACAGCCAAAGACATAACCAACAGAGCAAATAGACAACCTATAGAAAGGGAGAAGACATTAGCACACTATACAGCCAATAAAGTGCTGGTAAGCAGAATCTACAAAGAACTCCAGCAAATCAGCAAGAAAAAACCAAACAACCCCATTAAAAAGCAGGCAAAGGACATGAACAGAAACTTTTCAAAAGAAGATATAGTAAGGCCCAACAAACACATGGAAAAAATGCTCAACATCTCTAATCATCAGGGAAATGCAAATCTAAACCCCAGTGAGATATCACCTAAATCCTATGAGAATGGATCTTATCAAAAGTCCCCAAACAACAGATAGTAGTGTGGATGTGGAAAGAAAGGAGCTTCTCACACTTTTGGTGTGACTGCGAACTAGTACAATCTGTATGGAAAGTAGTGGGGAGATACCAAGTGAACTACCATTTTCCAGCAATCCCACTATTTGGTATTTACCCAAAGTAAAGCAGAAGACATTCTATAAAAAGATAAAAACACTTGGCCACTGGCACTCAAATGTTTATAGCAACACAATTCACAAACACAAAGACGTGGAAACAACCCAAGATCACAAAGATGTGGAAACAGCCCAAGAGCCCACCAATACATGAACGGATTATAAAATCTGGTATATGAATACCATGAGGACTACTCAGCCATTAAAAAAAAAAATGGTGATCTAGCATCTTTTGTAACAACCTGGATGGAACTGGAGACCATTCTTCTAAGTGAAGTATCACAAAAATAGAAAAATAAATACCACATGTACTCAATACTAAATTAAAACTAATGGAGCAACACTTATGTGCCCATATGGATGTTAAACTCAACAGAAATCAAGCAGGTGGGAGTGGGGAGGAATTCACACCTAACGGGTACAATGCACACTATATGGGCGAAGGGCACATGTATAACTTTGACTGGAATGGCACAAAAAGATCATATGTAACCAAAATGTCTATACCCCCATAATGTTCTGAAATTTTTTTTTAATTGAATTGCTTTGATATGTACTATAATTGAGGTCTGCAGCTGAGGCTGCCTGCCTCTTCAAGATAAATAAAGCCAGTGTAAGAACTATTGTTTAAAAAAAAAAAAAGGAAAGAAAGGAAATTTGTGGAGCTGTGGCTGCAGCCATATCAAAAACTTTGCACTTTTTTGTGAAATACCTTTTCATCTCATAGTCAAAATGCAGCTTTTATATGAGTGCAGGATTGCTATAAGGCATGACTATAGACTCCAATATGATTTAAAAAAACAAAGTCATTATACGACAACTTAAAGCAAAAAGAGGTGAAAGATCTAAAGCTGGAGAATTTACACCAGCAAAGTATGGTTTGATAATTTTAGGAAGAGGTTTGGCTTTAAAAATATTGAGATAACAGAAGCAGCTGCTTTATCAGATGCCATTTCCAGATGGGATTAAGATGCTATTAAGAAAATCATTGAGGAACTGGGCATGGTGGTTCATTCTTATAATCTGAGCACTTTAGAAGGCCACGATGGGAGGATCACTTTGAGACTAGAACTTTGAGATCAGCCTGAGCACCATGGAAAGACCCTATCTCTAAAAAAGAAAATTTTTTCTAATTGGCTGGGCATGGTGGAATACCTATAATCCTAACTACTTGGGAAGCTAAGAGAGGGGGATTTCTTGAGCCTAGGAGTTCTAGGCTACAGTGAGCTATGATCATAGCACTGTACTCTAGCCTGGGCAACAGAGCAATATCCTATTTATAAGGTGAAGGAAAATAAAAAACAAGAAAATCATTGAGGAGAAAGGATATCTACCTAAATAAGTTTTTATTACTGACAAAAGTGCCCTATTCTGAAGGAAAAATAAAAGCCACAAAGGACTTCTGTACAGAAGAGAAGCAAGCATTAGGATTTAAGGTGGGAAAGTATAGGCTAACTGTTTTGTGCGGATACAGTACAGGTTATGATCCGGACTGTCCTTATCAATTAAGCTGCTAACCCCTTATCCTTAAAGGAAAAGATAAACACCGGCTGCCAGTCTCTAGCTTATAAAAGAAGTCCTGATAACAATAACTTTTTTCTGGGTGGGTTCCATTGATGTTTCCCTGAAGTCAGGAAGTATCTTACTAATAAGGGACTGCCTTTTATAGTTCTTTTGATATTGGGCAATGCCCCTGGCCACCCAGAACCTCTTGAGTTCAACACCAAAGACACCAAAGAACACATGATGTGTTCTACATGTATTTGCCCCCGAATGCAGTATTTTTAATGCAGCCTCTAGATCAGAGGTTCATAAGTACTTTTAAGGTTCACTACACATCATAGTGTATGGAAAAGATTGTCAATGCTATAGAAGAGAACCCCAATAGAGAGAACAACATGAAAGTTTGGAAGGATTACACCATCGAAGATACCATCATTGTTATAGTAAAAGCCATTAAAAATCACCATGCCCAAACAACAAATTCCTGCTGGAGAAAACCATGTCCTATGCAAGACTCCAAAGGATTTACCACACAGCCAATCAAGAAAATCATGAAAGAGATGATGGATATGGCCAGAAGGTACAAGATGAAGAGTTTCAAGAAGCAGATCTTGGAAAAATTCAAGAGTCAATAGACACCACAACAGAGGAATTAACAGAAGTTGACTTGATGGAGGTGAACCATTCTCTTCTGAACCAGTGCCAGACAACGAGGAAGATGGAGAGGAGGCAGTGTCAGAAAACAGACTGACATTAGGCAATTCAGCAGAAAAGGTCTGATTATTCAAGACTGCTTTTGATTTCTTTTACCATATGGACCCTTCTATGATATGGGCACGGAAACTAAAGCAAATGGTGGAAGGAGGATTGGTACCGTATAAAAACATTTTTAGAAACATGATAAAGCAAAACAGTCAGACAGAAATGACAATGCGTTTCCATTGGACTTCACTGAGTGTGTCTGCCTCTGCTGCCCACCTCCAACCTCTCCTCTTCCTCAGCCCACTCAACGTTAAGATGACCTTTATGATGACGCACTTCCACTTCATGAATGGTAAATATATGTCTCTTCCTAATGATTCTCTTAATAACATTTTCTTTTTTTCTAACATTTTGATTGTAAAAATATAGACTATAAAACATACAAAGTGTGTGTTCATCGACTGTTTGTGTCATCAGTTTAAGTCTTCAGGTTGACAGCAGGCTATAAGTAGTGAAATTCTGGGAGAGTCAAAAGTTATATACAGATTTGACTATGTAAGAGTCAGCACCCCAACTCCTGAGTTGTTTCAGGGTCAATGGTAGATGTAAATGTGGAGGAAAAAAAAGAAAAATGGCCCAGACAAACCTGAACAGGGAGAAAAGATCTGGAATAATTACATCACCACATATTTATTTTAAAGCTATAGTTATTTTTAAAAATGTATTTGGTGCAAGGAGAGACAAAGAGATACAATAGAACAGCACAGAGAATCCAGAAACAAGCTCCTATACACACAGCTAAGTTGATTTCTGATAAAGGTGACAGAGAGTAATACAGAAAAAGTTAGACTTGTCAATAAATAGTGCTAGGTCAACTGGATGTCCATATGGGAAAAGAATGAATCTGAAATCCTACTCACAACATAAAAATTAATTCCAGCTGGACTCAAAACTCAATGTGAAAAACCAATAAAACTTCTAGAAGATAAGGCAAGAGAATGTCTTCATGACCTCGAGGTAAACTAAGTTATTCAGTTTGGAGTCTATGTGTAGACTCAAAAAGTGAGGCATCATGGATCACAGTAGCTTTGTAGAAAGAGCAGTGGTCTCTCTGAGTCTACACCCATGGAAGTGTCCCAACTGCCTGCTACTTAAAAGTCAGAGAGCTGGGTGGCATCAAATTGGAAAAGGGACAATACAAAGGCTATTTCTTGGGGGACCAGAGGCGCCCAGCGATACACTTTCCTGAGTAAACTCTGAGCACGGGTTGTACACAAACCTGATTGGTCAGCCCTGACAGTTGATTTCTCAGGTCAGATCCACCACTGTGGAGTGTTCCAATGTCAAATGAAACTATACACACAGCAAGGCCCACATGAGCTCAGGTAAACCCATTCCCCTCGCCTTCCCCGCCAGGGGAAGCCAATCCACAATTGGAAGACTGCTCAGAGCAAGAGAGTGCAAGTCACATGACTGAACAGTGGCATTGGGTGGAATGGCACAGCAAGAGAAACACCCTCTTCTTTCAGATGTTGGGATGGGCCCCACCTACGCTTCCCTCTGCTCTTTTTCCCCTCTCCTGACAGGTGACTAGACCGCCTAGACCCCTGAGGGCCACACTTTATTTGTGTAGTTTAATTTCCTGTGTTGTGCCTTCTCCTGAGAAAGAGAGAGACTCTGCAATGTGACTTGGCAGTCTCTGCTCCTGACATTGTGCACTGGCCTTCAGAGGGATATCACCTTTCTCTCATTGCTGTTTTTCAAAGACACCTCATTTTGCCACCTGTATGCATTAAGAGAAAAGTTCATCCTCAGTTAAAATTTCACCAAGGGTGATCAGAGAGAACTGGTTGTATACTAAAAAGACCAGAGAGGAGTGGCCCTCACTTAGGAATTGTGACACAAGCCTACTCAAGGAGAAAGATGCCCACCAGAGGGTCTTTCAATATTATGGCTTTCATACACATAAACCTGCTGGTTCTTCCCAGCCATTGTGCAGAAATAGGGTCAGTGCAGACATGAGGTCAAGGCTAAGATCTAATTTCTAGGTGAGCAAGCAGCAACTAGCTCCTACTGTATCTGTAACTCAGCAAGTGAGATGGGACTTGTGGAAATGGATCCACATTATGCTTGAGCTCATCTACTTGGCCCTCAAGTCTAACTTCTCCTTGCGGAAAGGCAGTTGCCTTGCTTGACAGCACAGGTGCACCTGCCCCCAACAACTCACCATCTGCCCGCTGAAGTTTCACGTTCTTTTGGTAACTGACAAGGTCTTCCATTCTCTGATTTCAGTAAGTCCTTAGGATGAATTGCTTCCAAGAAAAAAACGCTGACATAAAATCAAGCACAGGTGTAAATAACGGAAATCAGAGCCTTTCCTTAGAGAAGTGCTCACAATGGTGCCTGATACACAACGCCCAGTAAATATCAGTTGATGAATAAATGAATGAATAAATGGGAAAGAGCATTTGCTGGGGACAGAGTGTTTGGATGGTGTTGGAAAATTTTACAAAAGGTTCTAGGAGAAAGGACAGAAAAGCTGGCCACCAGAAGACACACCTGAAAGGTATAAGCCATAGGGCCCAGAAACAAGACCGGAGTGGAGATGTTCAGGCCAAGTTTATCAAAAGGGGAGGGAGACCCACCTGTGCAGTGATAAGGTGGTGTCTGCACCCAGGAGGTAGTTAAGGATTCCTCTTATAGGGGGCCTAGGGTATGAGCAAATCCCACAGCTTGCCTGGAAAGTTAGGATCCTTTGTCATGAACTTCTCAGGGGTGGGGCTAACTAGGTTCTTTGTCTTAGAAGAGGATGAGGAAGGGCGTGGGGAGGAGGGGAAAGGGTTTGTGTGTGACTGTGTCAGGCCCCTCACCAACACCACTTTGCTATCTCACAATTTTTCCAAGCCCTGGCTCGGACCTTCCTGGCCATGGAGGTGGATGCTGCTACCCAGCAGGAGGCAGGGCTTTCAGAACGGGGTGACAGCATGGACTACGGAGTGACCTTGGCAAGGCATTCATGTTTCTAGGTCTGTTTGCTTATTTAAAAGAAAGTGATGTTACATTGCAAAGTTGTATCAGTTGGAAATAACGGATTATAAGCCCTCAATGTAGTGCCAAGCATACAGTAAAAGTTCAACAAACGTAGTGGCTTTTCATTGTTTTGCTTTAACAAGCAAAAATGCATGCTCTTATCCATGGGGCCAGCCTGGCCATGGAAGGGCCTCAGTGGAGTCAGCCAGGATGCCGCACTGACACTCAGGAACTCACTACGTGTGAGCACGGGAGTCCTGAGCCACCCAAGGACGGCATCTGCAAATTAGACCTCAGACAATCAAGGTCACAAGGCCCGATTTCACATTGTTCAGTGAATTTAAACATAAAAAGCAATGTTTAGATCAGAACTTTTTGCTCTATTGAAAGGAATGATTAGGAATATTCAGCATGTCAGATTTCAAAACCTAAGATGTGCCATCTTTGACTCTGAGTTTAGCTGTTGTTGATAGAACAAGCAAGGCAGAGAGTGCCAGAGCACTTGGTGTCCCCTAGCAACTCCTCATATGCATTCTGCAGACTCTCAACTACCCAATGACATATTTGCAGGGAGGCTTCTCAACCTTAGTATGTTTGACTTACTGGTCTGTTATTGGGATAGGGTGAGGAGAATGGCTGGAAAAATGACCTCCCTGGCACTTCTGGGCAAGGACTATGAAAGGCTACCTTAGGAAGTGTGCCCAAGCTCCAGACCCACCGGAGCAGTACTGAGGACAGAATGGTCATGGCTTTTCCAGTAAGAGGTCGGGAAAATGCTTTCTACACACAGCACCTTGCCAGGGCTCTCCCTGCTGGTCTTTAGTGCTCATCTAATGAACACTTGTGCTGGTAACGAGCACCTGGGGATGGGTGGCGGTAAGGGTGGGGGTCCTCTGTCCTCGCTATTCTCCTCTGATTCCATCAAGTCAGGAGTCCATGCCCAGGAGCTATGTCTAGACGCAACAATCCCTTGGCAATCCTGTTCTTGCCCACTTGAGTTTGAGATCCAGCTGTCCTGCTTCCCAGCTGTGTGACCTGAAGTAACTCACTCTCAGCCTCCATTTGTCTGAGAATAATGGAAGAATAATGAGTTCTAGCTCACAGAACTGTTGTGAAAATTAAATGAGATAATGCATAAAGGGGCTAAACAGTGTTTAATGACATAATGAATAAATGAGTATATTTTGTATTGGTTTAATCGGCAATTTGCTTGCAACTTACACACAAGCGTTCAGGCAAAGCCCTCACAAACTCCCCATCCTGTTCGTAAGCGCCTTCCACCACACGGAATCTGGCAGGCCTGTCCATGTGCCCAGAGCTGGGCCCCTCAGCGTCCACAAAAGATATTCAGCTTAGGAAGAAGAAATGGGAGAGTACATTTGTTTTCCCCAGCATTTCCTTCAGTACCTGAGTGAATGCCCTCCCCATCCGGGCCACCTCCTGCCCCTCTGTACGTTTGTTGTGGTGCCAATTCTTATTTAACATCTGCTAAGCACAAAAGGTGCATCAGGGCCCAGTCAAAACAAAGTGAAATACTGGCAGTGCCCCCTGGGCTTAGTCCTGAAATAAGACAGACAGGAAAATAAAACATAACCCCAGGAGAGAGGGCCCTAGGACAAAGAATGGCAGTGAAGCTTGTTTTCTTCCAAGCTGTCTCTCCCCACTTCATTCCCTTCCTTTCAAACCGCTCGTTTTGAGAGAGGTTTATGTTTGTTTTGTTTCGGATAGCAGTAAGAGAATGAAGGGGAGATGTTTAAGAAGCATGCATTTGGAAGGAGAATGTTAAGCAGAAAAAGAGCCAGGTATGGTGGAGAAGGGTTAAGAAAAATGGCCTTGAATGTGGCAGAGCAGAAAGAGGAGCAAGAGAACATAGTTCTGGGTGTGGCCTTCTGCTCTGACTCTAAAGCTGTCCGCCTGGGCAGAAGGATTGAAACACAGGTCAGGAGATAGCAATATCCCAGCCCAGCAGGCTCAGAAACCCCAGCCCTTCATTCATGGGTCTGCAGTGATAACATGCAATCAGCAATCAGGAATGTAAAAGAAGCCTCCAGAAATAAGGAAGAAGGGAGCAGGAGTGAGATCCCTTGAGGAAGAAGATGGAAAAGCATTGCTCACAAAGACACACATGTCTAGAAGAGAAGGGAGGTAAAGGTGTCACACAGAGGAATCCTGCCCAGAAATGCCTGGCTTCAGGCCACTCCATGCCCTGGGGCCTCCTGGTGACTGGCAACCTCTTCACCCAAGTCTCATCCATTCTCAAGGGCCCTCATGCTCAGCCAGCACGTTTGTCTCTCACTGGGTGGTCACTCCAGGACAGGCTATGCGCCATCACGCCTGGCCCGTTGCAGCAGTGTTCCAGTCACTCCTTGCTTCCCTCCCCTTACGCACCTCTGACAGACACATTTATCCAGCTTTCATAATGGACCTCCTCGTTGAAATGGTGGCTGGAGCTCCCCTCGTCTGCAGGAGAAAACCCAAGCTCCTGAGCCAGACAATCAGTGCCCTTTGTGTTTCAATGGCTGCTACCTTTTCTACTCCTAGCTCCCACAGGTTCCCTAAATTATTTTCCAGCTTTTCTGCCTTCTCTCACACCGATACGCTCACAGCTCCTTGCTCCTTCTCTTCCCAAATTGGGCCTATTGGGCCACGGAGTCTCCACCTGCCTGCCCTGCCCCCACCCATCCTCCACCCTTCTCTGCACACTTGCAGGTAAGGCTTTACCACCCACATCACCTGCCTCCTGGGTCCTCTAGCTTCTAAGGGGGAACGCTAGAAGCTAGAGAGAGTTGGGGGCATGTTTTTTCCCACTGTCCTGGCTTCATTGTGGCCACTCTGGCAGGGCAAGGCCCCTCTTCCATCCTCACTGGGCCATGACAACCCCATTTCCCCCAGGAGTGGAAATCACCTCCTGCTATAGCCAATCCCTGGGGTCTAAATCTCCCTTATTGGTCCCATGTTCCTGTCAACATCTCTGAAATCCTGCCGTCATTAAATCCTCTTCACAACCCCAGCTGAAGCTGCCTTCTGTTTCCTGCCAGGATCTTGCTCGAAACGCCATCATCCCAGCTTCACTGTAGATCCCCACCTCCCCCGGGAAACTTTCTTCCCACCGTCGTTAGAGTGACTGCTCGCCCTCCTCACTCCCCAGCATCCTTACTTAATTCCAACAATCTCAGGGAATTTTATGGCTTTCAAAGACCTGACATAAATGAACTCATCTTTTCCTCACAACAACCCTAAAAGATAGACAAGGTATTATTACCATTAAGAATCTCATTGGCATTTTGCAGACAGCTGAAGCTTAGAGAACAAGACCCATCCACGGCCAAGAGCAAGCAACTGTTAGGCTGTTGTAGCTCAGCAGTGGGGAGCCACGGGGCATGTTGGGATCCCAAGGACACAGACAGCGGGGAAGGGAGGAGACACAGCTAGCAGGACAGGCAAGGTGTGTACCTGTATATACAGGATCCAAGAAAGAAAAATGCAGTGCGTGTGACAAAACAAAATTCAAGACACAATCCTCAAGAGGCAATAACCTCTATTTGGTAAACGTGTGATATAAACAGCTGATGATAAAAGCACAAAACAGGGCCGGGTGCTATGACTCACACCTATAATCCCAGCACTTGGGGAGGCCAAGGAGGGTGAATCATTTGATGA
>CAUYRH010101970.1:0-18996 GCA_963574655.1 Perodicticus potto | reverse complement strand
CTGCCTAGCACAAATCTGTGACACTAACAGGCTGTGCCTTATTTTGATACTTTTCTGATTCCCCTTAAAAAACTCGCTCCTCTGTGTTTTCCTGAGCACTACTGACTTTTTCACTGTATTTAAAATAAGATGCTGGTAAAGGGTTTCTGCTCTAACATTAGATATGAAGATGTTTACTTATTATTTTGTATCACTTGCTAAAAATACTATTTTGATCAGAAACAATAACCTTTTTACAAAGTCTTTTAGAACTGCGGTTGTGACCAAAGTTTCTATTTTGCCAAAAAGTTAAATACTGATAAAATAGTGTTAAGTCTGTTCCCAACAGATAAATACAGAAAAGTGCCAAATGGAATTCAAAGTGCCCTTCAGAATTAAAATTGTAAGATTGTGTTTGAATTTTCTACTACATGTTAACAGATCTTTCTTGGCTTTGAAATGTAGATGGTGCAGTTCCCCCTCTGATTCATCATTTTTCATGGGGGGTTAGAGAAGGTTTGAGCTAGGCTCTGACTGCCTCATACCTAGGGACAAAGAGTTTACCCTGCAGCTGCAAATTATCAGCTGGGGACTCCAGTATGTGTCTAGGAATTATGTAGCCCTCAAATAAGACCATCTGTGAATTTGATCATTATCTGGCCCAGTCCTCATAGACTATAGCTTTTTGGAGTTTGTTTCCTATTTTTACTCATATTGTACGTCCTAAATCAGTCTTCTAAATTATGCTTCCAATTAGGCATTGGTCAGGGGAGGGTGACGCTTTTCACGGAGAAGAGCTAACCAGAGACATTTTCTTTGTTCATTGTCATAAACTACCTGCACAGGATGCTGTTTTGAAAAAGCTGTTGTCATCTGGGAGACTTGTTGTCTACATGATGACATCAGGGTATGTGGCTTAAAGATGGGAGTTTAGGTATGAAAACAGGAAAGGAAGTGCTGAAGGAGAAACACAGACTTTACTACTCTGTGGCCCACCATTTACTAGAAAGTTTTAAAATTCTTCACATTCTATTACGACTTAACAAAGCAACAACAGCTCAGGATTAACAGTATTAGGATGTGGGTTCTGTTTCTCTAGTGTCTGTTCCCCTGACGTCACTGAAATGATTTAATTTTGAAGACATGCTTTGCAGTGTGCCTAGCTGTGAGGAGAGAGCAGCTGTCAGTTTCGGAACGTTAGCCCACCTTCAGCACAGGGTCTGTGGCCATGTCTGACTCTGAAACCTTGGTGCTTTCTCCTTGGCCTCAATGCTCAGTCCCATGTAACCCACTGGCTCCTGCATTAACCCAGGAATACCTCGCTCATATCCATGCATTTAGCTGGGAACTTGCCCACTATAATGACCTAAATAAAATGTTTATAAACATGATTCTGGTAATAGTGTTTCTTGTAGAGGGACAGTTGTGCCTGGTCCAAGTCCTAAAAATGTCATTCATTGCTGCTTCCCCCCGTCGCCCATATAAACCTCCAAACTACACTTCCTCTTCTCCTTTCTCACTAGTACCCAGCAATTCTCCATACCCAAGTGAATAGAAGCAAAACACTCTGTAAAAAGTGCTGTTCGGTATAAGAAATGAATAGGAAACTGGCTTTCACACAATTACCAAAATGTTCAGGATTTGGCTTTTGAGTTTCTTAAATAGTCTTTCAAAGGTGATGTGCAGAGCTGGCCCTGCATATGGCAGGCTAGTCAGCTGTTGGCATGGGACAGGTGAGGAACACCTCCAAACACATGGCTCTTGTTTTGATTCTGTGTATCTTTTTTCCCCCCCATAAATATATTTTCAGTCTCTTACTGTGACCCCTAGGAAACAATATAATATGGATGGAAGTAGACTTTTGCTAATGTTTACAACAGAAAAATTCAAACTGCTTCTCTAATTACAAAGCCCCACCATGCTAAGGCCTTCCCAACTTTCTGACCTCATCTCACACCACCCTCCCACCTCTGTTCTCCAGGCAGAGTATGCTAGTACAGCTATTGTCATTTGAGAGGCTTGTGTGCAAGAGACTTTCACCATCAGGGTATGTTGCTTAAAGACCAGCAATCGAGGATGAATGAAAACAGGCAAGGCAGTACTGAGGGAGAAACAGACCAGAACTACATTTGTTTCCCTCTCAACAACAAACTTCCTTCTCTTTAGGGCCTCTGCAGGTGCAGTTTTACTCTGTGGGGTCTGCGTCTCCACCTGCTAGCAGGCTCCTCATCACTCAGGGTTTAACTTTGACGGTCACCTGACTAGTGTGGCTCTTGCCTGGACATGCCACTGTCCCAGTCACACCTCATCACATTAGCTTGTTTCATTTTCTACACAGCACATTAGGCTTTCTGAACTTAACTTTATGGAGTCATTTGTATGTCTTTCTCAACAAAATGTAGAACTTCCTGGGTGGCAGGGACTTCTATACATCATTCAAATCCCTGGGATTACAATTGCCCCTGCTCAGATAGGCACTCAATTGACGAATGAATGCAGTTTGACAAAACATGGATTTGGGGACAAGACATGCAACCTAGACAATCACTTAGGAAGATAAGGTGGCTTATCCCGTACATAATATAAACAATCACCCACTTCGCTTTTTCCCACTTCCGTTATACACAGTTCCTTTCATTGACACAACAAATACTGAATGTTTTTCCTGCACCAGGCGGCACAGAGGGGCGGACCTCCGCTCTGTACCTTTCATTTGAGATGAGGGGAGATACAATCCGACGTGGTTGATTCTCCTTTTCTGAAAGGTGTGTCCTTGCATACATTTGTCTTCCTCCATCTGCCAAATGCACCTGTAATTTTGGTACCAGAGACGGGTTTAAATACCCCTGTCAAAATTCCACGACTGAAAAGCCGGGTTCCTTCAAGCCCACCTGGCTCACCTGAAGCAGCGTGTGAGGGAGGGCAAGAAGATTAGGAAAGATGAAAACCGCAGAAACCCACGTAGCCGCCCAGAGCACCTCGAAGCCCAGCGCCTTCTGTCTTCCCTAGTCGGGAGCCAGCGCCACCTCCCCTGGAAAACAGACCTAACCACCCGGCTTCCCTTTCCCTCCTGCCCCGCCTCCGTCTTGCCCCCGCCCCTCGCCGACGCCCCACTCCTCTCTCGACCTCCCGCCTCCTACTCACCTCCCCCGCCCCTCCTCTGACGTGGAGGCCGCGCCGGCCCCGCCTACCCCGCGTCCAAGCTCCCGCCCCCTGAGGATTGGCAGCTCTGACGCCCTGTCATCATGGCGCTGGTTCCAGCGGCTCCTCCCCCGGCGCTGAGCACGGGACTCGGCACTAGACTCTTGAGGCCTAAACAAGATCCTCCTCCAACCACTCCGCCCCCTGCCCACGCGCCGCCGGCCGCGATTGGCCCGATGCTGTCCCCGGCTGCGGGTTATGTAACGCGCTCCCGCGCCTTCGCCCTCACCCGGTTGCCTTGGATTATGTAACCCCGGGCGCCCCGGCTCGGGCCCCGCCTCAGAGCCAATGGGGGCTCGCATAGCCGGCCTGGCAGCCAATCGCGCGGTCCGGGGGCGGGGCAGGATCACGCGGCGCCCGGGGGGCGCGGCGCCCGGCACGCGGCTGGCCTCGAGACTGCGTGAGGCGCTGCAGGGCGGGCCAAGCTGCAGCGCTCGGGGCCGGGGGCAGCGGTGGCCGGTGGGCGCAGGTTGCGGGCGGGAGGCCTCGAGGGGCCTGCGCGCGGCTCAAGGGCACCCCGAGCCCTGGCCTCCTGTCGGAGGCCGCCGGAACGTTGCGCTCCGCAGGTGCCCCCTTGTCGGGGCCCCGTTTCTGGGCGCGCGCCGACTTTCCCGAACTGATAGGGGAAAGTTGGATCCAGGCTGGGGACCCTCCCCGGGGCCGCGCGCCGCGGAGCCGCAGCCAGCCCGGTTTCGGGCGTCTGATCGTGCGTTTCGCTTGTCTCTCGTCCCCAGGCTGGACCCCGGGAGCGGAGGAGTCTCAGAAGCTTTTATGGAAGTGCTGGGGAGGGAAGCCTCTTTGATACGAACGTAAACTGGTAACTGCCCTCTGGGGTTCACCGATTGTTCTCCGACGCTATGGCACGGACCAAAATGAGAAGTCGGTATCTCTCGCTGGTTGCAAAGTGAGAGAGAAGCAAGCAAAGGACTGAGGGCTGCCCGCACTACATGGACCCCTGCGCGAATCTGGAGATGCCCGGCGGGAAGTCCCCTGACCCCGGGCGACTGGAGGCGGACGAAGAGGCCCTGGGTGGAGAGGCGGAGATGTGGAGTCCTCAGTTCCAGCTGCAGAGGAAATTCGTGGAGAGCAGCAACAGGTGACGCTCTGGCTTCATTTCCACGACCCGGTGTGTTTGTTGTCTTTCACTGGAGCAGGAAAAGGGGAAGGAGGATTGAAGTCTTTTTATTTCTTTCCTTGTAAGGCCAGGAGAAAACGTAGGGGGAAACTCAGGCAACTTAGGATGAAATGATCTGGGACACTGCAGAAAATCACCAGAATACCAGAAGGAGATAAGAAGTGTTTGAAGTTAGCTGAGTTAGGGTTCCAAGTTGTGGAAGGAGAGAAACAAAAGTGGGAAAGGTTTGGCGTTTATCAATG
The DNA here is from genome assembly GCA_963574655.1 of Perodicticus potto. Lineage (NCBI taxonomy): Eukaryota > Metazoa > Chordata > Mammalia > Primates > Lorisidae > Perodicticus > Perodicticus potto. Next base: position 14,439 of record CAUYRH010101970.1, on the reverse strand, counting down.
TCTTTGCCCGGGGTTCCCTACTTTTAAGAAAAGGGGTAATAAATCTGAACGCTTGGAAAGTTGCCTGGCACGAAGTTGCAAACTATTCCATAAATGCTGGCTCTGATCCTAGTATTTTTTATCTTCCAGGGAACAGCAAGATCGAAACAGAGTTTCTGAAGAACTTGTAATGGTTGTCCAAGAAATGAAGAAATATTTCCCATCAGAGAGACACAATAAGCCAAGTACTCTAGATGCCCTCAATTATGCCCTCCGCTGTGTGCACAGTGTGCAAGGTAAATGGGCTGGAGAGAAATCGGATCCTGCAAGGGCACTAGTAGTCACATGCAACAGAGGAGTGCTCAGTGGGGTTTTAGCCACAGAAATACTCCGAGCTTTTTATGATGCTTTGTGTGAGATGACCAGATCCACACTGATTCCATTAATGTCATAATTTTTCACATTTGAAAAACAAAAAAAACTTATTTGTGTAACAGTTTAGTAACTGCACTATTTGGCTGATTTGCTGCAGAAGGATATAGTTTAGCACAGGGGTCCTCAAACAATGTCCTGAGGGCCACATGCGTTGGTGTGAATTGTATTTGTTCCCGTTTTGTTTTTTACTTCAAAAGATATGTGCAGTGTGCATAGGAATTTGTTCATAGTTTTGGGGGTTTTTTTGTTTTTTAACTATAATCTGGCTCTCCAACGGTTTGAGGGACAGTGAATTGGCCCCCTGTTTAAAAAGTTTGAGGACGTCTGGTTTAGCATAAGCACGTTTTGAAAGCTGGTTTTCTGAAAAAGCATTGTCCCCTGTGGATGTTATGGGGAAAAAATAATTTGGCGAAATACAGTTACCTTTTGCTGTCCTATACATACTTTTAAAATGTAATATCTATCAAGAATTTACCAAATTAAAAGTGAGCAGTTTTTTGGGTTTTTTTTAGAGCCAGAGTCTCTCTTTATCGCCCTTGGTAGAGGGCCATGGCTTCACAGCCCACAGCAACCTCCAGCTCCTGGGCTTAGGCCATTCTCCTGTCTCAGCCTTCCAAGTAACTGGGATCACAGGCGCCAGCCACCACGCCTGGCTGTTTTTGTGTTGCAGTTTGGCCAGGGCTGCACCTCAGTATATGGGGCCGGCACCCTACTCACTGAGCCACAGGCGCCACCTGAAAGTGAACAGTCTTAAACACTTTTCTCTTTGACTTTTCTTGAAAAAATGTCATAAAGTCATATCTTTTTTAGCACAAACCTCAGTGCTTTTTATATGATACATAGTATAGTTCCTGAATGCAGGAGTAATGCTTCTGCCAAAAACATTTGTGTGTGTTTGAAATTTTCTGTTTCAGTAACTTGTTTCAGCATCTGAAATATATCTTGGGCCTTGTGATCTAGAACATGTATTATTCATACAATTCAAAATCTTAAGTTCACACAAATATCAGTATTTTAGGTAAAAGCAGAATGATCTGGTTTTGAGATAGATGGATTGAGTTATTGTCCTAAAAAATCCAGCTTTATAGTGATAAGATGATTTCCTAAAGATGTTGTTGTCACTAGAATGCCTGTTTATTTCCCTGTGTTTCTTAGCAAACAGTGAGTTTTTCCAGATTCTCAGTCAAAATGGAGCATCTCAGGCAGATGTGATCCCATACAGTCTTGAGGAGCTGGCCACTATTGCTTCAGAACATACTTCCAAAAACACAGTAAGAGTTCATGAATTTTGCCATATCAACCTGGGGGATTTTTCCTAAGGAACTTCTTTCTCTAGATGTATATTTTTAAAAACAATAACTGAAAATTTCAGTAACCACAATTTGAGGTAAACAGTGCAGAAACTGTTAGAGAGATACTATGTGGTTTCCCTTGCCCTTGCCAGAGAAAACATCTCAAAACAGAAGCAGTGCTTTGTGTGTAGTTCATGTGCTTTAGTGATGAGGTGCTTCTGTCTCCTTAGCATTCTTGAGTTCTCTTGAATTAAGAGAAAAAAAATAACACTGCAGAGTAATTTCCTGCATCTTATGCTAATCTTGGAATTGTTAATTTCTATTTATATCATTCTTAGTTCCAATATCTACTACTTCAAGTTGTAACAACTGGATTTTGTAGAACAGGTGAGTTGAGATGCTGTCATTTTTTGTAAAATGTTGGAGGAGATCTTTAGTGCATCTTTTTTAAATCTCTTCTTGTTGACAGAATAATTAAGCCACATGTTTTGTTGATATGGTGGAGATTACTTATTATGTTTAGGATTAAATTGTAACTTGAAGATTTTATAACATTGGAACGTGAGCTATCCGTAATATTATAATAGTGCTTGTTTAACAGACTTGTGTGTGCACAGTACTGTAGTACATGTTGTGGAGATTTTAAATAAAAGTTTAAGAGAATATTTTTCCTTTAAGATCTTTAAAATAAAGCTAGGGAGGAAAATCTGTCATTGATGGCAAACAAAAACAATGGCTGATAATACTAAATAAGTTGTATTTTATGTCCAATGGAAGACATTAAAGCAGTAATTCTTAGGTAATGAGATTTGTCAAGGGCAGCTTCTTCAAGGAGGTGACTCTATTTTGAGAGACAGAGTCTCATGCTGTTGCCCCAGGCTAGGGTCCCATGACATCAGGCTCACTCATAGAAACCTCAAACTCCTGGGTTCAAGCAATCCTCCTGCCTCAGCCTCCCAAGTGGCAGGAACCCACAAGGCCCAGCTAATTTTTCTATTTTTAGTAGAGGCGAGTCTTGCTCTTGCTCAGGCTGGTCTCAAACTCATGAGCTGAAGTGATCCTCCCACCTTGGCCTCTTAGAATGCTAAGGTTACAAGCGTCAGCCACTCAAGAAGTGACTCTTGCGCTTGGTCTTTAAAGCATAGAATCTGTGTTGTTGAAGAGAAGATAGTCTTTCCAGGTTTAAGGAGGAACTTACAGAGTAGGTCCAGAGGAGAAGGCATTAGAAGTTTATGTACCATATTTATGTTTAGTCTACATAGAATGAGCTGGTACATGTATATTTTTTGATACAGAAGTCAAACCTTCAAAAGGAAAAAATGCAAGTTTGATACTAAAGAAGCATGATCGAGAAAACTATGTGAGGAATTATATTGCCTTTGTCAGATGTGCATGTGTGTTTTAAGCTATTGATCATGGCAGAAACCTAGAGGAAATTTATCTTTCAGGAGATATGGCTAGTGACTCAATGTTTGCATTTATTTTAAATGTTTTCCATAGGATACCTTTGTGGCAGTGTTTTCATTTCTGTCTGGAAGGTTAGTGCACGTTTCTGAACAGGCTGCTTTGACCCTGAATTGTAAGAAAGGTTGCTTGGAGTCTTCTCACTTTGTTGACCTGCTCGCTCCTCAAGATGTGAGAGTGTTCTATACGCACACTGCCCGAGCTCAGCTTCCCTTTTGGAACAACTGGACCCAAAGAGGTAACAGGACCATTACTCAGATCTTTATCCTGCTTCAACAGGATCAGCTTCATTCTTTCAGAAATAGCACAGAAATTATTATTTAGAACATGCAACCTGTACAGTTTTTCTGCTTTTTTAAAAAAAGTCACAATACATTTGTTTTCATTTAGTCACATCAGTTTCATAGATTATACTTTGTAAAATGATTTGATCAGCAGTTTAATTGCTATGAAGGTTTGTTTCTTGGAGTTAATAAAATTAAATGTTTTTCTTTACATTGACTTTAAGATTTCTTTGTATAATAGATTTTACTTTGGAGATAAAGTTCTGATGGTTAGCTCCCTTTTCCAGCTTTTCTTGCCCCTGAAAGTTTATGAATTTCCTTACTTTGTTTTTCTTCTGGAATACTTATTTTCCTAAACCAGAGATGTCTATTCATTTTTCTTTGTGACATTTGTTGCTGTGTGATCTTTATTAATTTGTTTTTAAAGTCACCCTTTAGTATTTCATATTCTTTGTGAAGTGTCTCGTAAAGAGCTTTGTATATATCACCCTTTTTTTTTTTAAATGCCGCGGCATCCTAGCCCACAGCAACCTCAAATTCTTGGGCTCTAGCAAACCTCTTGCCTCAGTCTCCCAAATAGCTGGAACTACAGGCACCTGCCACAAGACCTGGCTAATTTTTTCTATTTTTGGTAGAGACAGGGTCTCACTCTTGCTCACGCTGGTCTCGAACTCCTGAGCTCAGGAAATCCACCCATCTCACCCTTCCAGAGTGCTAGGATTACGGGTGTGAGCCACTGCCCCTGGCCTTATATGTCAGCCTTCTCTTTAACTTTGAGCCCTTTTGTTTCTAATTTCACTTTAAAACTTTTGTGACTTTTTTATTGTAGAAAAAAGACCCACATAAAATTTACCATCTTAATCATTTTTAAGTGTATACTTCAGTATGTGAAATATATTTATACTGTGGTAAAACGTCTCCAGGGCATCTTCATCTTCATGTCCGAAACGCTGTATATACACCTTTTTTGACTTTTTAGTCCAGCACTTGGACTGATGAAGAATAGTCTCGATGCTCTTTTTTCCAATTCTAGGCCTTTGCTCCATCTTCTTGATATTCTTACATAAGTTCTAGAAACATCCCTGTCATCCTTGCTTGCTTCTAGCTCCCTCAGCTCTTTTTTCCATCTTTCAAAAATATTTCATCTCTCTTCTTGTGTCCTGAATACACATTTTCAACCTTTAACTGTCCATTTTTTCCCCTCTGCTTTCATTATCATCTGTTCATTCCATAAACATTTACTCGGTAATCACCATGGGCCAGGAACTACTCTAGACGCTGGGATAGAATTAGGAACAGGACATAGGAGATTGTTTGCCAGGTCGTTCACATTTTCCCCCAGGTGTTTTTCCTTAAACATTGTGTATTTTCAGGCTTTTTATCTCTGCTGATTGCTGGGATTTCCCTTTCATGTAAAATACAGTAAATCCTGCAATTGCTCATTTGGACCCCAAATTTACTTGTCATAAAGATGTGGTGTGCGTCTAGTTGAAGCCTCATGTTGTACTTCTGCTCCCTAAACCCTTGAGGATTCACACTTCACTGAGCATTTGGTTCCTTCTACCCCTTTCCGGGCTCTGCCCACGTCCCCCTTCCACCCCTTCCTTGGAGCTCATACAACATCACGAGGACATAGGGAGCTGTGTGCTTAGCTGCTGTCAGCCTTTGGTCCTGCGTCAGAACACGTTTCTACTTAACTCGCATCATGCAGACCTCTCAGAAGGCTCTGAGAGCCTAGGTGTCGAAATGCGTCCTGGACTCCTGTCTAGCTCTGCCTTGGACCACACAGTTTGGCTTGGGTAGGACAGGACTTGCAGTGAGGTGTGGCTGGTGGTCCTGGTGCCTGCCGCAGTCCACACATACAAGTGGTGTGAGCACATTTACAGAACAGAAAATCATTTTCTGATTTTTCTGTGATCTTTTCTTTAGATGTACAGGGACCTGGACTTTGTCAATATCATGGTTCTTTAGATTCCCACTGTTTAGCTTATACCTTCAGTGTATTATTTTTAAACATCTCAAAGCTTGAACAGATGCTCAAATGATACTTAGGGAGCTCTAATGAGAAGAAATACATACAGTCAACAAACACTTGGCCTTCTCATTTGCCACTAAGATAGGCAGATTTAAACATTTCTGAATAAACCCCTCATAAATCAATAAAATTGATGCAAAATCCAAAAAAATGTAAAAATCAAAGTACAAGCCATTGACATGAGGGTTATAAGAAAACATTAATGATGCTGTAAATGGGCACAATGTTTGAGATGATTATAGAGTCAATGAAATGATCCTATCATTTTTCCTAGGAGCTCAATGCTTTATCCTTTTTTTTTGAGACGCAGGATTTTGCTGTATTGCCCAGGGTAGAATCCAGTGTCATCATTATAACTCACAGTAGCCTCAAACTCCTGCACTTAAAGCAGTCCTCCTGCCTCAGCCTCCCAAGTAGCTAGGACTACAGGCCCACGCTTGACTAATTTTTTGTTTTCTGTTTATAAAGGTGAGGTCTTGCTTGTCAGTCAGGCTGGTATCAAACTCCTGGCGTCCCAGAGTGCTAGAGTTATAGATGTGAGCCACCATGCCCAGCCAACTTTCTGAAATTTATCCAAGGGGAGAATTTAAAAAGAAAAAAAATTAAATTTATATATTGTATAGCTGAAGATAGTCTAAATTCCCAACTTTTGAGAAATGTCCAGGCAGTAAAATAGACTATTATCATCAAAATAATTGTGCCAAAGGATCATCACATTGACATGTGAGACAGTGAATATGGGCAGTTACAGAATAGGGACGAGTACGATAGGAAGTAACAAGGGGAGACAGACTCCCGCTGTTTTACCTGAGAGTTACTATTCTAGTACAAAAGCCCTTGGAAAATAACTGGAGTGTGACTGGATCTCAAAACTGTTTTAATCAAGAGGACCTCTCAAAAAATAGGATTTGTTATTTGGTAATAGTGCAATATTGTTTTGCTGAGGAAGGGCTGCCCAGAAGGGTGTGATTGACAGTCTGCCCTTGTTTCTAGCAGCCTCCCAGTGTGAACACGCTCCCGGGAAGTCCTTCTTCTGCAGGATCCGGTGAGTGTCCCCTCTGCTGACAGATGAGACCACAAGTGATTTTATGGAGTACTTATTTTGATTCTTTTACATATGCACTTAAGTTCTGTTGCAGATACAAAAATTAAGACTTGGTTCTTATCACAAGGAGTTTATATTTTGATTGAGGAGAAGAAACTCACTCATGAGAAAACCAAATAATAATGCAGTAAGAAAAAAGAGCAGGAAGAAAGTTGTTAACTCTTGCATGTAAGAATCACTGGATGTGAAGTATATTTTAAAATGACCATTACTTGGGGCTCTTTTTGTTTGCTTTTTGATTTTCAGTCATACTTAAAGTTTATTTTTGAAATTTTTAATAGCTTTAAATAAAGCAAGACATTTATGTTTATTAAAAGTGTTTAAAAGATCTATAGACCATGAACTAGAATAAGATAGACCTAAATTTCAACAGTAGTTGACTTCTGAGAGGATTTCCTAGTGATTTTTTTTTTCTGTTCTGAATTTACCATATGTTAATGTTACTTTCATACTAAAAAGAAAACATTTTTAAATTGCATTATAATTGACAATATTAGCATTGAAGTTACTAAATGTTCTAGATACTTACAGAAGAGAAAAATTCTTACAGTGGGTTATTCTGACACTCCATGGAATTTGGGGGCTTGAGTTAATAGTATCTAGATGCTTGGGGAGGGATAAGCTAAGAAGTTGACTGGGTCATTCTCAAATGAATTGAGCACAAGACCTGCTGCATAGTAAAGCATTGTGTGTGTTCTTATGTTGTAGATGTTTTAGAGTGTTTTTTCCGTTTCAGTGCTGGAATCAAAATAAAGTTCTTGTCTCATGTTCTTGAAATTCTGTGGGTAGGAGACGAGAAATGACCAAATGTCTAAATACATATGAGTCAGCTGGCAGTAAATTTTGTGGAGAAAGTAAAGCAAAGGAAGGGGGTTCTGGGCAGTGCAGGGGTTGCTCTTGTGTGTTTAGGGTGAGCGAGGAGCTCTTCTCTTGCAGCCAGAGATCTAAGGAGGTGAGGGGGAGCCACGCACGTACCTGAGTTCCAGGCAGAGGGGCGGAGCATGCTGGGCCTGTGGGAGGAGAAACCAGGAAGCTAGTGTGTGCAGAGCAGAGGATGGAAGAAGATGAGGAAGCAGGGAAACATTTTGTTCAAGTTAATCTCTTATTTATTTTCAAAACTTTTTACTTTGGGAATTTTCAAATATAACTCAAAAAAGAATAGAAAATAGTGTAGTGAACCAATGTGTTCATAATCACTCACCCATAATCACTTTAACGCATGACCCAGTCTGGTGTCATCTATGTCACCCCTGGTTCTTCAGCTCCCACTGCCCAAGGTATTTTGAAGCACATCTCAGATCATTTCCTCCATCAGTATGTCAGAATATGATTCTAAAAGATAAAGTTCTCATTAATCAAACTGTCCCACCTTTGGTAGGAATCCCTTCCGGTTGGCTCCTGTGCCCTGGTGAGAATGACCCGTGGTCTTTGACGCTTCCTTTGTTTCAGGCATGGGACTCACTTTAGACATTTCTTACCTCAGATTTGGAGTCAGATGTTTCTCTAAGGATCCCTGGTTTCTTGTGGTCGGAAATGGCATTAATATTTGGGGGCAGAGTCTCATGGTAGGGGTGGTTATTGCTATCGTGTTGCCTTTGTTTGTAGGAATTTACAGTGGACAGAGGTAGGAAATGTTCACTTTTCAGAAAGGAAACATAATTTTCATGATAAACGTGTTACGTTGGCTGCTGTGGGGGCAGAAGAGGAAGCAGAAAAGCAGTTGGAGGCTGTTGAGTGACCAGAGGTGGGAGCAGCACCCAGGGCTGGTGGCGGTGGTGGGGTAGAAATTTTTTGATAGTTTGGGATTCATTTTTAAAGAGAGAGATCAGAATTTATTAGTGGATTCACTTTAAAGTGTGAAATAAAAAGAGGAGTCGAGGTGACACCAGGGCTTTGGGTAGAGTTATTTGTAGAGGGGGAGGGAACTGTAGGGAAAACATTCTTCCTGGAGAGAGGAGGGAAGAATGTGGTGCTTAGATTTAGACACATAGGTTTAGTTTGAGACACCTACTAGGAATCTAAGTGGAGTCTGTGTTGAGCCTGGCGTTCAGGGGAGACAGCCAAGCTGGAGATGGATACTTAAGTTGGCATAGCAGTCACATTGAGAGCTCATGGACTGGGTAAGCCTGGAAAATTCATTTGTGGAAATAGAGAAAGCCAGAGGTTGTAAGTGTGGGCACTTGCAGGCAGTGCTGGGAGAAGGCTTGCTTCCAGGTGGTTCTTTTGCCACAGTGAGACAGGAGACAGGTCATCAGTTGAGGATGGGGAAGTGGGAAGGGAACAGGAGTTTGAGGAGAGAAGAGAAAGCTTACAAGGGAAGTAGGTGTGCATAGACCAGAGGCCCTCTGGGCAGCACTAAAGAGCCACCTGGTGTTAGTGGTCATGAATTTAAACACTGGGGGGAGAGTATCAGTAGACATGGGAGAGAAGGAATTTGGTCTTGTACCTTGTAACTTCTCAGACAGAGTGACAGTTTCAAGTAGAAATGTCCTATAGGTAGCTAGAGTGATAAATAGGGTAGGAGTCTTTGTAGTCATAAGTCTGAGCCTCCCCTTCCTAGCCTTCGTGAGGACTGAAGAAGCGCACCTTCTTTGTCAGAGACCAGGGCTCGCTGAGCTGAATTTCAGACCCTACTTTTTCTTTCCTCCTCAGCCAGTCACCTTTAGGGACAGTGCTTCACTGCATGCAAGGGCCCTGCCTCTGCTCTGGTGGTTGCTGAAGCTGTGAAAATAAGTTAGGTCATTGAAAGAATTCACTCTAGGGATATGATCACAGGGGGCCCGTCTTTTGTTTTGTGGCACTTGTAGACAGGTGGAATGACCCCGTTAGGCTTGTCCCCCTTCACACCAGAAGTGGAAAATCACACTGGAAATTCGGGGGCATGGATGTGAGGAGAAAGTCATGGAATATCTAGTTTTCTTTTTACACTCACAGAATCTAAGCCCTTCTTTAGAAAACGTCTTATTTATTGAATAATGAATATGATTGCCCTTGGCTACTAAAAATTTAAGTTAACATTTTCCTTTTTCTGAAAACAAACAGGTTTAAACAATTTAGATTTGGCTATGTCTCCCTTGGAAATTACCAATAAAGCGTTTCCCCCAGCCTTGTCTCCCAGTGGGCTGACTGGGTGCTTCAGGACCAGCACTAATCATCTTTAATCTCTTCAGAGGAGGTGAAGACAGGAGAAAGCAAGACAAGTATTACTCCCCATTCCGGATCAGTCCCTACGTGATTCATGTACGTAGTTCTGCCCAACCGGAATTGGAACCCTGCTGTCTCACACTGGTTGAAAAGATTCACTCTGGTTACGAAGGTAAGTGAGGACGATGTTCTGTTAGAAAAGATGTAGAAAATGTCAGCATTCAGAAGGGAGCGTGGGAACGCCTATTTCCCACAGCCATAAAACACGGAAGCTTGCGCAAGTCTCCAGTTCAGCTTCTGAACTCTGTCAGCACTTCCTGCTGAGTTTTACTGACGTCTCTGTAGACTGACCTTGACTTCTTCGCTCTCATCTCCATCATGGGCAACGTGGTCTCAGTGTAGGGTTTGGCGTCAGGCACACAGTCTTCTAGTCCTGTCTCTGTGGATGACCCGTATGTGGTCTTCTGTCTTGTATGAAATAAGCGCACGGAAAGTGTTTCACAGAGAAGCCTCAGGTATGAATTTATGTTTTTGAAGTATTTTAAAATTCCCTGAGTAACAAGTACATATGTTTTGTATCTTCTATGAACAGAGCTGTGTTTCTAAACTCATGTATCAGTACGTAGGCAGCTTCCATCTATTACTTGAAATCACAGTCAGTTCTGATGTAACCTGACACGTGGTTCCCTCAAATTACTGTCCTGTGCCATCGTCACACAAAAACCATGGGGCTTATGAGGAAGATGGGTTCAGGAACACAATACTCAAAAACTTAATCTCACATTAAAAATAAGACAGCAGTCTAACCAAGATGATAACACAGTTTTACAAGTTAAATCATTAGAAAATACACAAACACTACCTTAACAAGGACTCATAGAGTAGGGTGAATTGAGGTAGCAGGCAGATGTTTTGGGGTGTGTGTGTGTTTTTCTGTATTCCTCCGTGACTCCATTCAAGTGGGTGCTCTTTTCTGTGTTCACTTGAGGTTTCTTGCAAATGAAGTAGTGCATAAGCACATGGGATATTAGCATTATGTGCCCATTGTTCGCTAATATATCGATCACTACATTTTCAAGGCAAGTGTCGGAATAGAACTGACTGTACCAGTTTTATTACACAAAGAATGTCTATATGGTACTAAGTAACACTTCAGAACCTTTTGTTTAGTTGTATACAGCCACTAAATACGACTGAACTTTTTAAGTTACTTGAGTGTAAATGAGATTATTTGTGATGAGAGAACTAGATTTTCAATGTGCACATGCCTTCTTGCTTAAAATTATCTTTATACGCTTTACATTTTGACCTGATTAAAATGTAGTCAGTACCTTTAACTGTACATGTGGCTGCTTGAAGGCTGGGCTCCTAAGTGAGATTTCTGCTACTTGCCATTTTCATGTAGAGATTTTGTTCCTTTTTTAGTATGTTAAGTGGATGATTAATTAGATATTTGCCTTTAAGTACATCTCTGTTTTTTTCTTAGCTCCTAGAATCCCAATGGATAAAAGAATTTTTACCACAACACACAGCCCAGGGTGTGTTTTTCTTGAAGTGGATGAAAGGTAAATACTTCCTTAAACCTAAAATAAATTTGTTTCCAAAAATAAAATATGAAAAAGTTTCCATTGTATTTGCATGTTTATATATTATATAGCTGAAATATAACCCATTTGCCTATTTGGTTTTTGTATTGATATTTGTGTTGTGTGGATTTCCAAAGTAAATAGCTTGCATGTTATAAAGTGATCAGAGTAATCATATTCGATTTCACAACAGTAGGCTTCAGATAAGTCAAGAATTATTCTATTTCACAGAGGACAGTGAAGCCAGTTTGCCAGGAATGTGTGTGAGCATCTGGATGTGCTCAGGCAGGGACCCAGGACCCTGCTGCCAGCAGTTATTACAGTGTTGTTTCCACTTGAAGTGCATCTCGAATCAGTTTATGATGAAATTTTGGTTAATCTGAAATGGGGGCAGGGAAGGATAGGCTCTTTGTGTATGTGTGTGTAGAGTTGGGTTTTTTTTTTTAAAGGATTGTTCTTTCTTTAGAACCTATCTGTCCTACTTTTTTGATATTAAAATAGTCTTTGTTATTTAAAGGATAGTTATAGTACATAGTTACTGCTTATTGCTGTTTTTAAAATCTTAATTTGAAAGAAGGAAATATTAGCATCACCACATCCATATTCCTCCATTTTTCCCCACGTTTATTTAAAAATTTTTCTTATTCATGAAATTTGAAAATCTGGGACTGAGGCACCCTAATCACACTTAACTATAAAGCAAAAATATCAGAAATTTGGGCATAGTTACAATTAGTATTAATTTTGATTTTTAAAACATCTTTGCATCTGAAAATGAGTTTAATAATATTTATCCCAAAAGCAAACAGTAATTGGTGAGATACTTTGTATAATCTGTATAAAGTAAGAAAATTCACCTAAAGATAATTCTGAAAGTAGCTTAAGTCCGTTGCATTAGGAAAGATTTGTGAATTTCTACACACAAAATGTTCATGGAGTCCGTTTTTTCTAAGTCAGCTTTGTCTTACCATTTCAAGTTTGCTGAACTTACATCCTGAAAATGGTTCTGTGTCCTAGTTGTCTATTTTTTACTGCCTTTTAGGGGACACAGTTCTTATGTACCTTTAATTATGCTGCATACATTCGCAAGCTGCTTTATTCATTTAATAGCATCAGCGTCTTTTCTGCATTATGACGTGATTTTTATAGACTTTTAAAATGGCATCATAATGGAGGACGTCAGAATCTTCTGAGAACTTCCTGAAAATAACACATCCCTGCTCTTGCCTCCGAGATTCTGGTTTAGTAAGCTGACAGTGAGCCCCGCGTCTGCTTCCACGAGCTCTTAGCAGGTTGCATCATGTCAGATCGTACATGCAGATTGCATAGCCATCTCCCCACAGCAGGGAGCACCTAGGGGGTTTGCTGCATTTATAAATGCTGTGATAAATATCTTCTGCATAAAATTTTTTCATATTTAGAATTAAATGAGAATTTTAAAAAGTATACAGAGTACAAAAATTATGTGATGAGTATAGCATGCCGCGTGTGCTGTGTCTGTGTGTCCCAGAGCAGTGCCTTTGCTGGGCTACCTACCTCAGGACCTGATCGGAACCTCAATCCTAACACACTTGCACCCAGAAGACCGTTCTCTGATGGTTGCTGTACACCAGAAAGGTAAGGACCTATTTCTCTATTGGAGGAAATTGTTCTACCATTGAGTTGTTCTGATTTTTTGTTTTCATTTCTCATTAGAGCCTAGCTTTTAACTATCTATATACACTGTATTGAAACTGCCAGAACAATCGTTTTCTAAATATAAATTTTAAAATAAGTGACTTAAAAAGGACATTTCTAATCAATATCTGTGTTGAATAAATGCATTTTTGGTCTTATTATTTTATATAGTCTTGGAGTATGCAGGCCATCCTCCCTTTGAACATTCTCCCATTAGATTTTGTACTCAAAATGGAGATTACATCATACTGGATTCCAGCTGGTCCAGCTTTGTGAACCCTTGGAGCCGGAAGGTTTCTTTCATCATTGGTCGGCATAAAGTTCAAACGTGAGTCAGTCGGTTTTCACATTTTGAAAAGAACTATTTTACCTACTATTCCTTAGCTCATTGAGTCCCCCACTACCACCCGAATCAGTTAACACATGAACTAAGAAAAGCACACATTTTTTTTTCAATGCTTTTAGAATGTGATTTCTTACTATGTACCAAGAGCCTTAAAAGAAATCAGATAATATCAGACTTAAATGTCCATTATTAAGTAAACTCTGGAATATTTGTTTGATGTTACATTGGTCAATAAAAATTTTTGCAGAGATAACATGGGAAAAGGTTTAAAACATAAGATGTAAAAAGTACTATATGAAATTATTTATGCATATGATTATAATTATGGTTAAAACACCCAAACTATGAAATAGGGAAAAGACGATTAGAACGAAATAAAATACAAATTTTGGGTTCAAGTGGGTAGTGGAGCTATGGGTGAAAGGTTTTTTCTTGTTTTGCTTTCTCTTTATTTTAATTATCTTTTTAATGAGCACGTAAAACTTTTTCTATCAGCCTTCTGTCAGATCCATTTACTGTGTGTATTTTATTAAATCTTCATTTTTAAACTCATCCTCTTTAGCCTTTAGCTCTCCCAGCACGCCTAACTCAGCTTAGTTGATTGCCCTTACCTGCTGTGCAACAGAGTCATGGGAGATGGATCTGAGACAACCCGCCACACTGCTGTTTGTAGCCTGAAATATTCCTAATTCCTTGAATTTTTTTTTTTTTTTGTAGAGACAGAGTTTCACCTTACAGCCCACGGTACAGTGCGGTGGCGTCACACAGCTCACAGCAACCCCAGCTCCTGGGCTTAGGCGATTCCCTTGCCTCAGCCTCCTGAGTAGCTGGGACTATAGGCGCCCACCACAACGCCCAGCAATTTTCTTTTGTTGTTGCAGTTTGGCCGGGGCCAGGTTTGAACCCGCCACCCTCGGTATATGGGGCTGGCGCCCTGCCCACTGAGCCACAGGCGCCATCCCTAATCCCTTGAATTTTTGTCGCATTTTTAATTGACCTATAGGACTCTCAGCCTGGCCATGAGGTTTCCCTTAACTCTTCAGCATCGTACCGAGACTGATAACTAACTTGTTATACAGCTTTGTAACCAAG
>CAUYRH010101968.1:0-11952 GCA_963574655.1 Perodicticus potto | reverse complement strand
ATCCATGGAATTCAGGCCTAGGAAATTCACAAGAAACTGACCTAGGCATAGGAAATGGGGGTTCCACATTTAGTCCCAAGTGTAAAGTGAAGGCGACACCAAGGCACAGGTGTCTCCTCAGCAGTTGTCCGGCCTTTTTGGCTATTGGAGCCTCTGGTGGGCGTTGTAGGTCCCCCTCCTTGCCTGTCATCCAGCCCACTGGCTCTTCAGCTGGCTGCCGCAGCCCCAACACCACCAAGGAGGAGGTGGCAGGTCCGCCGGCTTCAAGTGATTCTCTTGCCTCAGCCTCCTGAGTAGCTGGGACTACAGGCTCCGGCCACAACGCCGCCCAGCTATGTTTAGAAACGGAGTCTAGCTCTTGCTCAGGCTGTGAGCTCAGGCAATCCACCCACCTCAGCCTCCCAGAGTGCTGGGATTACAGGGGTGAGCCACCGTGCCTGGTCCACACACAGCTTTTAAAAGCAAAAGAAAAATTAAAGAAAATTGTCTATTTGCATTATCAGTCCTGGCAGTTTCGAAGCAGCAAATTTGACACCACAATTAACTACAAGAGCAAAAGAGAACAGAAGGAAGTTAGGAGCATCTGCCGCGGAGGCAAACAGCTCTGCACAACTTAGGCCAGGGCTCAGGACTATTGTCCTATCACCTCTAGGACAATAACTACAGTCCTTCAAACTGTGTCTGTGACTTCTAACTATGTCTATTATCAGAATGCCAGGAAAGGCCTAGGTTTTTAAAGGTTTGTAGAGAAGCCGACTCCTCAGAGACCTAGATAGCACTTAACTGCAGTGGAAAGACACGATTTATAAAGGAGCTAGGTGCCACTCCCTTACCTGAAAGAAGGCAGCTGGGGCGGTGAAGGGAAGAGTTCGCCCGGCCCCTCGCCGTCCCGGCCCCGCCCACTGAGCACATGGCCCCACCCAGCCCGTTCTCCCAGCCACGCACCTGCGTGTAGTGGCCGCACATCTGACCCTGATTGCAAGTGGCGGCGCTGAGGTTGTAGTGCTCACGCTCCTGGTGCCACTCCTCCATGGCCAGAGGCACGTCCATGCCCTCGTCCGTGATGGCGAAGAGGTTCTCGCCGCGCCGCCCGCGCTCCTTGTTGTGGCCCCATATGCACTGCTGTGCGTAGGCTTTGGCAAAGGCGGCCAGTTCCTCGTCCCATCTCTGCAGGACAGGTGGGGGAGAGAGAGGTGGGATGCCCACAGATTCTGTGGGGATCAGAGCAGAAGGTCGAGGGGTTCCTAGGGGCCGCTGGAGCCTGGAAACTGTCCTCCTCCTGCCCCCTCTTCCCCTTTAGCCTGGTGACTCTTAGCCATGTCCTAGAGCAGGTCTCTGCTCTAGGTGAGCTTCTGTGGGAAGGTAGGAGGATGCCACTACATCCCTTGGAGTTGACCAAACTTGGAACCACTCACCATCTGTATCATTTTGGATAAAATGCTTAAATTTTTTGAACTTGTACAGGATGCTGGGTAGATTGAGTGGGGTGGTGTTTGTGACCGTGTTAGTAATAGTCTTCTATAAAAAGATGGGCAGTGATGCCCCTGCCTACCTCCCAGGGCTGCTTGAACTGCTGTGAAAAGCACAAGATGTCCAGTGAGACGTTGAAGGGCCAGGTCTTTTATTCAGCTAGTTTCTCTCCCCTCTACCATAAATCTGATGTGGGAACTAGCACCCTCCTCTCCCCTCTCAGCTCCCGCTCTCTCCTTGGAACAGCCCAGCTCATGCCTTACCTTCTCCAGGCTTTCCTTCCCAACTGCTATTCCTGTGTGCTCTCAACCTTTGTCAGCTGACATTCCTCTCATCAAGAAAATTAGGTATCGCTACATGACACTTAATGTCACAGGCCCTTCACTGAGCGGCCTATTTTTGAAGGCTTGGTAACTCAATAGTTATCACATCCCAAGGCAACATTCTCCAGTGGGGACCTCAAGTAAAACCATGGGAGGGAGCATTTTAGGTGAGGGGAACTCTGAGGTTCTGTGTCCCTGGCTAGGAGGATAGGCTGAGTGTGGAAAGAAGGATTAAAAAGGCATCTGACCCAAAGGACTGAGGAGGGAGGCCTGGATCCCATTAAACTTTGTCCTTGGATTCTCCTGGAAACTGATGGCGTGGCGGTAATCTTGCTCCACCCTCTAGGGGCCCAGCCAGCTGCTGGAGCCAGACAGCCCATAATGAGCCAAGAGCTTGGGTGACCCTGAGGGGATGGGGCTGTGTAGCCACACCAACTCCCCACCCACTCATGACTTTCAGAAGCAGCTGCCTGGCAAGGGGATGGGAGCACCCAGCTGGGATAGCCCCAATGCTGTGACCTCCAGTGAGTCCCTTTCCCTATCTGGACATTTGTGTCCCAAATCACTGGTCTCCATGGTTCTCTCAGCTCTGGCAATACTGGGAAATTAGGAGTGGGAAAGAGCAGGGTGTTGGGGACTAGGACAGGGTGTTTGGATGAACCCTGGGGCTCCAGGCTAAACTATAAACACCTTCAGGTTAGGGCAGTGACATGACCTAGTATCTGGCACAGTGCTGACACAGAGTAAGTGCTTAATAAATATTTGTCAACTACTGATGACTGAGACAGGGTCTGCGTGGCTGGGATTTCCATTCTGACCAGATGCCTAAAGTCCTACCATTAGAGAGTCATTGCTTTGATTTTTTTTTTTCTTTTTTTTGTAGAGACAGAGTTTCACTTTATCACCCTTGGTAGAGTGCAGTGGCCTCACACAGCTCACAGCAACCTCCAGCTCTTGGGCTTAGCCAATTCTCTTGCCTCAGCCTCCCGAGTAGCTGGGACTACAGGCGCCTGCCACATGCCTGGCTATTTTTTTGTTGCAGTTTGGCCAGGGCTGGGCTTGAACCACCCACCCTCCGTATATGGGGCCGCGCCTTACCAACTGAGTCACAGGCGCCACCCATTGCTTTGGGTCTTAAGGCTTCTTAGTCAGTCATCCAGAGTCTGCCATGGAGTTGCAAGAGTCATGGCCCCCCCATCACATTGGCCACATGGTCACCATCTGGAAGCTAGTCCATTCATTCATTCATTCATTCCAAAGTCCTGGGCACCATGCCAGTGCTGGGCCAACAGCAAGAACCAAAATGCCCAAGTTCACATTGTCATAAGAGTTGGGCCACTGTATGCTAAATGACAGAACTGCAACAAGTACAGTAGGGACACCAAAGAGGGCCATTTAGCCTAGCCTGAGGGAGCCACTAAGCTAAGTGTTAAAGATGAGGCATCAGACAGGTGGAGGGGGAGAGGCATCCTGGTCAGAAGGTACATGTGAGCCTAGAGCTAAAAAATAGCATTTATGGCTGGGGAAAGACAAGCTGATCAGGTTACTGAAGAATAAAGGCCGAGCAGGAGAAGATGCTGGAGAGGTAGTCAGGGGCTAGAACAAGAGCCTTCTCAGTTAGGAGCTGGAGCTTTATCTGGAGGCAGTAGGGAGCTATTAAAGGATTTTGAGCAGGGTCAGCCCCAAGTGTTGGATTATTCAGATAGCAGAGTTCAGAGGTTGGGGAGTGGCAAGAGGCTGTCCTAGGAGTCCCTGGGTGCAAAAAATGAAAGACTGAACCAGAGTTGTGCCGATGAGGCGGGGGAGATTATCAGGACAAGAAAAATTGAACCTTCTGAAAGGTAAAATTGGTGATGATTAGATGTGGAGGCTAAGAGGGAAGAGTCCATGATAGCCTTACCTGCTTCACCCTGAACACCTCACCTCTTTTGTGTTAATCAGACACTTATTGAGCCCTTGCTGTATACCAGGCACTGTTTTTGAATATGCGCTTTATACCTACCTATTCACTCATTTAATCCTACAACCACCATAGCTACAAGGGAGTTGCTCTATTTTTATCACCCCCATTTTACAGACCAGGAGACTGAGGCACAGAGAAGTTAAGTAAGTCGGCTAATTCACATAACTAATAAGCCAAGATTTGAACCCAAGCCACCTGACTCCAGAGTGTTTGCACTTATCACTACAGAGGTGAACCTGAGTCCTGCCCCAGATTTGTTCGGCATCCTCGCCCAGCCTTCTCTCCATTCCTTTTTATATCCCCTCCCATTGGCCAGCAGCATATCCCTTAATATCCGAACAGCTTCCCAGAATGTTGCCCCAGCCCAAAATGAAGCTCTATTGGAGACGAGCTCCCAGCCCATGGAGCTCCCAGTCTCAGCCACCATGACTACAAGATATCAGGGATCGACAGATGGAGAAACTGTGAGCCCAATTATGAGTACTACATCTCAGTTAGGTGCCATTCACATCTGGGGCTCCTGACTCACTATCTGCATTTCCTCGTTGCCAAGGCCAACAGGGCCCTACATGGCGGTGCTGGAGGTATGTGTAAAGCCTGTCTCTTCTCACAAGTCATCCTGTCTGACCTTCAGGGCAGGGATTGCCAGCCCCTGAGTTTCCATCAGGAAACAGAGAGAGGCCTTTGAAGGGAAATCAGACAACCTGAGGTAGAATTAAGGTCTTGGCCCCAGGCTTGCTGCTGCATTCCCCAAGCACAACTTTGCTGTGAGGCACCAGTTGGTGGGCAATTCTCACTCATCTCCCAGGCCATCTGGGAGCTGTAGCAGGGAGACTAGTTCAGCCTTCAGGAAGGGCAGGAAAGTGGTGAATTTCCCACTTTAGCTCCTTTAATCCTGAGTGTGGACATCCTGCCCCTAACCCTGCCATCAAATAGCTCTCCCTCCGTGGCAGAGGTAACCAGCCCCAAATCTGGCTTGTGTTGTCGGTGTGTACGGACCTGTACGTTTTGTAAGTCTGCACGCCGTTCTCATCAGCATATAAATAATATTTTAGATGTTTTCAAAGTTTGTGTAAAGATATCCATTTTTTTGAGATTTCATTCCTCCTTCAATATTATATCTGTGAGATTTAATCTATATTGACATATATGTAGCTCTAATTATGACCTCGTTTTATAGATGAGAATCAGGATCAGCAAGGTCACAGGACTTGCCCCAAATCACAAATCTTTTTTTTTTTTTTTTGAGACAGAGCTTCAAGCTGTCACCCTAGGTAGAATGCCGTGACATCACAGCTCACAGCAACCTCCAACTCCTGGGCTTGAGCGATTCTCCTGCCTCTGCCTCCCAAGTAGCTGGGACTACAGGCATCCACTACAACGCCCGGCTATTTTTTGTTTGCAGCTGTTATTGTTGTTTGGTGGGCCCGGGCTGGATTTGAACCTGTCAGCTCAGGAGTATGTGGCTGGCACCTTAGCCACTTGAGCCACAGGCGCCGAGCCACCAAATCACAAATCTTGTAGGTGACTTGTCTCTTGTAGAGACAGAGTTTGAGCTGTGTGATCCAGGGCCTTCTCTGCTTCTGGATCATTCTCTTAACTGACCTCCTTATTTTTCTTTATTTATTTTTATTTATTTTTTAGTTGTTGCAGTTTTGCCGGGGCTGGATTTGAACTCGCCAGCCTTGGTATATGGGGCCAGCACCCCACTCACTGAGCCACAGGCACCACCCACCCTACCTCCTTAGTACCTGCCTCCTAACCCGGATGCCTGGACCCATCCTGTTGCCCTGCTTCCTCTTCTGACCTCTTTGGAAGGCATCTGAAAGACTGATTTCATGAGGGTGTTAGAACTTCCCATGTTCCCCCTCCCAGGGCACATGCATTTTTTTTTTTTTTTTGAGACAGAGCCTCAAGCTGTCACCCTGGATAGAGTGCTGTGGCATCACAGCTCACAGCAACCTCCAATTCCTGGGCTCAAGCAAGTCTCCTGCCTCTGCCTCCCAAGTAGCTGGGACTACAGGCGTCCGCCACAACGCCCGGCCATTTTTTGGTTGCAGCCGTCATTGTTGTTTGGCGGGTCCGGGCTGGATTCAAACCCACCAGCTGAGGTGTACGTGGATGGCGCCTTAGCCCGTTGAGCCACAGGCGCCGAGCCTGCCATTTTTCTGATGTTGATTAATATGTTACATTTTCTTTTCTTTTTTTTTTTTTTAGAGACAGAGTTTCACTTTGTCACCCTCAGTAGAGTACCATGGCATCACAGCAACCTCTAACTCCTAGGCTTGAGCAATTCTCTTGCCTCAGCCTCCAGAGTAGCTGGGACCACAGGTACCCGCCACAATGCCTGGCTATTTTTTGTTGTTGTTTGGCCAGGGCAAGGTTCGAACCTGCCACCCTCGGTATATGGGGCTGGGGACCTACCCACTGAGCCACAGGTGCCGCCCAATATGTTATATTTTCATTTTCATGAAGTTCAATATTTTTTTCAAATTTTCCTTGATACTCTTTGACCCATGAATTACTTAGAAATGTATTTAATTTCCATGTGTATGGAGATTTTTTTGGTTTCTTTTTAAAATTGATTTAGTTTAATTCAATTATGGACACAGAATGCCCTTGTTATTTCAATTGTTGTATATTTCTTTCTTTCTTTTTTTTTTTTTGAGACAGAGTCTCAAGCTGTTGCCTGGTAGAGCACTGTGGCATCATAGCTCACAGCAACTTCAAACTCTTGGGCTTAAGTGATTCTCTTGCCTCAGCCTCCCAAGTAGCTAGGACTACAGGTGCCCACCACAATGCCCGGCTATTTTTGTTGTTGTTGTTGTTATTGTTGCAGTTGTCATTGTTTTTTTAGCTAGCCCAGGCTGGGTTCAAACCCACCAGCCTTGGTGTATGTGGCTGGCACCCTACCCACTGAGCTATGGGCACCACCTGTTTTACATTTCTTTCTTTTTTTTTTTTTTTTTTTTTTTGAGATAGAGTCTCATATGTCACTCTTGGTAGAGTGCCATGGCATCATGGTTCACAGCGACCTCTAACCCTTGGGCTTAAGTGATTGTCTTGCCTCAGTCTCCCAAGTACCTGAGGCTACAGGTGCCCACCACAACACCCGGCTATTATTAGGTCCCATTGGTTGATGATGTTCAGTTAGTAATTCTATATGTGTTAATTTTCTGTGTACTGATAGTATCAATTACTGAGAGTGGATTGTTTAAGTCCCCAGCTATAATTGTGAATCTGTTTATTTCTCCTTTCACTTCTGTCGGTTTTTGCTCTATATATTTGAAGCTCTGTTGTTTGGTGCATGCACATCTTTGATCACTATGTTGTCATCTTTTCTTTTTTTTTTTTTTAATTTGTAGAAATTTAAGGGGTACAAGTGCAATTTGTTATTTGGATATATTTTGTAGTGATGAAGTCTGGCCTTTCTGTATATCCATCACCCAAATAATACTTTGTATCCTGCTATGTCTTTTTTTTATTTTTTTGGAGACAGAGTCTCACTTTATTCCCCTTAGTAGAGTCCCGTGGTGTCACAGCTCACAGCAACTCTAACTCCTAGGCTTGAGCAATTCTCTTGCCTCAGCCTCCCAAGTAGCTGGGACTACAGGCACCTGCCACAACGCCCAGCTATTTTTTTATTACAGTTTAGCCGGGGCCAGGTTCGAACCCACCACCCTCGGTATACGGGGCTGACGCCCTACCCACTGAGCCACAGGCACCACCCAATCCTGCTATGTCTTCTTAATGGATTGCCCTTGGTCCTTCTTTGTTCTGAAGTCTACTTTGTCTGACAGTTAATAGAACTATCCCACCTTTTAATTAGTACTTGCATGGCATGTCTTTTTCTATCTTTTTTTCTTCTAAACCACATAGATCATCATATTTAAAGTAGTCTTCTTGACTGGGCATAGTGTCTTCTGCCTGTAACCATAGCACTCTGGAAGGCTGAAGCAGGTGGATTGCTGGAGCTCATGAGTTTGAGACCAGCCTAAGCAAGAGTGAGACCCCATCTCTAACAAGTAGGTGGGTGCCTATACTCAGGAGGCTGAGGTAAGAGGATTGCTTTAGCCTAAGAGTTTGAGGTTGCTATGAGCAATAATGCCATGGCACTCTACAAAGGGTGACAAAGTGAAATTCTGTTTCAAAATAAATAAATAATAAAATAGTCTTCTTCATTTAACTTTTATAGATCATTATATTTACACTGACCTCTAGTGAATTTTTCATTTCTGTTTATGTACTTTTAAGTCCAGAATTTCTAATTTGGAGATCAACTTAGTTTTCAAAGTTTTTGCAGAGCTCTTCTGACTTGCCCCACTTGTGTGCTACCCAGCGGTCAATTTGAAACCTCAGAGTATTCCACATTGTAATTCCATTCTCCAAGCTTTTGCTGTGTTGATTCTGGTTGTTTTCACACCTGATCCACTTGAAGGGCATGGCTAGAACTTCATACTTACATTTATAGTCTCTTTATCTAGCTTCCCATTGTCTATTTGAGAGGGGATGTGGTGCCATCTTTTTACTATTATTCAACTGGTACAGGTTGTGTTTTGTCAACAGGGCTCTTTCACACAGTCTGTTCAGTGCTTGATAGGGAGGGGAGAGGTGCCTCCTCTCCTTGTGTTGGTGTAAGGTGAGGAGGGAAGGGTCAGCAGGGTTTTGTTCTACTTCCTTTGCAGTGCTTGGGAAGAAGGGAAAAGGTAATGCTTCTTTCACGGTTTGCTCAGAGTAGGATGGGTATAGTCAAAAGGGTACCATCTTGGAGGGCTGACCCCTTCCCATGCATTTGACTAGAAGGGATAGGTTGTTTTTCTCCCACTAGCATTTCCTGATTGTAGATTGCACATAAGACAGAATATATAGGAGGCAAAACACCAAACCACCCAGGGAGCTCAACTTTGAGTCAGCCCTTCTTTTTTCCGTCTTTCAAGAGTTTTTTTAATATAGTTACTTCATGTGTTTTGAATAGGAGTTTTAGTTGTATTTAGCAAAAGGAATATAATGAATGTGCTTACTCCATCTTCTATGAAACTAAGGCAGCATATGGTGTTCAAAATTGTTGACTTGATAAGTTTTAGGGTGTTACTTCTCATTTTAGTAGCAATACATCATTCCTATGTGATGAAAAATGCTACATGTTTGTTTACAGATTATGTCTCGTAGTCCCATCCTACAACAGGCAATAAAAACCTAACTACAGTTGACAGCCCAAACCATCTTCCTAAAGAACCCTCCTCTTTAGCCACTTTGAGCCTTTGTATTCTGGCTAATAAGTTCTCTTCATCCTCATTTGGTCTGTTCACTTGGGCTCACTCCTCCACGTGACAAAAACTTTTCACCCTTTGCAGACTTGCATTTGGGTTATCAGAGGATTGAATGGACTAATACATGTCAGGCATATAGCAGAGCCTCAGGCACAGATACTTATGCACTGATACTTATATAATTAGTGCATAAGCACTCATTATGTAGTGGACATTTTCTCTTGGAATGCATACTCTAGTGTTTATTGCTGCATGCTGTGAGGAATCCCCAACTAACCCATGTGGAGAGACTTCATGGAGAGGCCATGTGTACATGTTACAGCTTACAGTTCAGCTGAGGTCCTGGCTGACAACCAGCATCAGCTACTACTTATGTGAATGAAGATATCTCTAGATTATTCCAGTCCTCTACCATCAATCACATCTAGCCTTTGCCATCTTCCTAGATGAGGCCCCAGATGGGACAGAGACAAGTCAGTCCCATTGCATTCACAGAATCCTTAAAGGTATAATTTGGGAGGGGGGTTTGAGAGACAGTATCTCACTCTGTCACCCTAGGCAGAGTGCAGTGATGTCCTTGTAGTTCACAGCAACCTCAAACTTCTGGGCTCAAACGATCCACGTAGATGGGACTACAGGTGCATGCCATGATGCCCAGCTAATTTTTCTATTTTCAGTAAAAATGGGGTCTCACTCTTTTCTTTATTGTTGGAGATACAAAGAACCAGGTTACATTGATTCTATTTGTTAGGTAAAGTCCCTCTTAAAATTGTGTCCTAATCCCCAAAATGTGTGTCACACACCAATACCCCCTACAGGGGTCTCACTCTTGCTCACGCTGGTCTTGAACTCCTGAGCTCAAGCAATCCTCCTGCCTCAGCCTCCCAGAGTGCTAGGATTACGGATGTGAATAATTGCACTTGGCCTAAAATAATAGTTTTATGCCACTGTATTTGGATTGGTTACTTGTGCGGTTGTTGATGGAAGTAGTCTTTACTTTGGAACATTCAGCACAGTTCTGTTTGAACGTCTGATTTCCTATTGATCATACCTACTTAAGGACTGAGACTGTGTCTTTAGTGTTTATTGCTGTACACTATATGACATAAAAAAGGCTGTAGTTGCATAGTAAATAATGAATTAATGAAGATGTGTTTTTCTTTTCTTTTCTTTCTTTTTTTTTTTTTTTTGAGACAGAGTCTTACTATGTCGCCCTTGGTAGAGTGCCATGGCGACACAGCTCACAGCAGCCTCAAATGCTTGGGCTTAATCAGTTCTCTTGCCTCAGCCTCCCGAGTACCTGGGCCTACAGGCACCCGCCACAACATCTGGCTATTTTTTGGTTGCAGTTGTCATTGTTGTTTAGCAGGCCTGGACTGGGGCTCAAACCCACCAGCTTTGGTGAATGTGGCTGGTGCCCTACTCACTGAGCTATGGGCACCAAGCCATGAAGATGTGTTTTTTTTTCTCTAATTAATGTGTGTGACACTCAGTTGGTATCTGCAAGGAAGAGAGCACACACCTGTTTCTGCTTCCAGAGTTGTTTCTGGCCTGAGTTTCTGTGCTTACCAGGTTGATCCACCCCTCTCCAGGAACCTTTTCACCCTCCACACCCTGACCAGTCTGTTGGTGAGAGATGCAACTGATTGTTTCTGTCACCCTTTTTTACTTGCAGATGGTGCCTGTAAATGGCTGGCTTCATCTTTGTAGGGAAGAAGTAAAAAGGGTGAACAAATAGGAGGCTAGGAGTTCCAAACATAAACTTGACTCATTTTACAATTTAGTTAGCAACAGTCTTGAGAGAATAAATACAACTCTTAGGTAGTTTGGTATTTTTGTCCTTCAGGGCAGTTTTTTCCTGGTAGTGTATTAGGTTGTTGGGGCAAAGAGCTGTCACTGTACCATTATAGACTGGCTTCAGCCTGCCCTCTAGTGGAGATTGCACAATAAAGTCCTACTGCATTATTAAATACATCCTGCTCTGTGTTGTTGACTGTATATAGTGAGTGCCTACCATATTACCTGGCATTTATTAAGAGTACAGGTAATATTTATTGTGCAAACTAACCAACATGCACTGTTTTTGAGAACTAGCACATTTTTTTAAAATACAGATAGGATCTTGCTTTGTCATCCTGACTGGAATGCGGTGTAGTTAGATCACAGCTCACTGCAATCTCAAACTCCTGGACTCAAGCAATCCTCCCATCTCAAGTCTACCATGTTGTTGTGACTACAGGTATGCACCACTATGCCTGGCTAATTTTTTTTATTTTTTATAGAAATAGAGGTCTCACTATGTTGCCTGGGCTTCAAGTGATTGTCCCATCACTGCCTTCCAAAGTTCTAACATTACAGGTGTGAGCCATGCCTGGCCACTAGCACATTTCTTGAGAGTCCATATGGTTAAAACATTAAGCTAAGGGCTGTAAATGATATAAATCAGGGGTTGGCAAATGTTTTCTTGAAAGGCCAGCTAGTAAATATTTTAGACTTAGAGGCCATGTGGTCTCTGTCACAACTACTCAACTCCACTGTTGTAGTAGAAAAACTGTTACAGGGAATACATGTAATATTAGTATGCCTGAGTTCCAATGTCTTTATTTTCAGAAATAGGCAGTCAGATTTCAAGCCATATAACCTCTGATATAAATGGTAATAGGACCTTCTGGTCAAATATACCAATAACCTCCCATTGCCAAACCCATCGGATTATTTGAAAATTTTTTTATTATTATGAAGTATTTTAAACGTCAGAAATGGGCTCGGTGCCTGTGGCTCAACAGGCTAAGGCGCCAGCCACGTACACCTGAGCTGGCGGGTTCGAATCCAGCCCGGACCCGCCAAACAACAATGACGGCTGCAACCAAAAAATGGCCGGGCGTTGTGGCGGGCGCCTCTAGTCCCAGCTACTTGGGAGGCAGAG
>CAUYRH010101967.1:0-31137 GCA_963574655.1 Perodicticus potto | reverse complement strand
GTGGCATCACAGCTCACAGCAACTTCCAATTCCTGGGCTCAAGCGAGTCTCTTGCCTCCGCCTCCCAAGTAGCTGGGACTACAGGCACCCGCCACAATGCCCGGCCATTTTTTGGTTGCAGCCATCATTGTTGTTTGGTGGCCCGGGCTGGATTCGAACCCGCCAGCTCAGGTGTACGTGGCTGGCGCCTTAGCCCGTTGAGCCACAAGCACCGAGCCATTACTGGCTTTCTCAAAGCAAAATAATATATATTTTTTGAGACAAAGTCTTACTTCATTACCCTAGGTAGAATGTTGTGGTGTCACAGCTCATAGTAAACTCAAACTCCTGGGCTTAAGCATTCTTTCTGCCTCAGCTTCCCTAGTAGTTGGGACTATAAGTGTGTACCACCATGCCTAGCTAGTTTTTCTAGTTTTAATAAAGGCCAGGTCTCACTCTTGCTGAGACTGGTCTGAAACTTCTGAGCTTAAGACCAGCCTAAGCAAGAGCAAGACCCCATCTCTACTAAAAATAGAAAAACTAGCCAAGCATTGTGATGGGCACCTGTAGTCCCAGCTACTTGAAAGGCTGAGGTAAGAGGACTGCTCAAGACCAGGAGTTTGAGGTTGCTGTGAGCTATGACGACACCACAGCAGTCTACCTAGGGTGACAGAGTAAGATTCTGTCTCAAAAAAAAAAAAAAAAGAAGAAGAAGCTTGGCGCCTATGGCTCAATGGGCTAATGCGCCAGCCACGTACACCTGAGCTGGTGGGTTCGAATCCAGCCAGGCCTGCCAAAGACAACAATGATGACTACAACCAAAAAATGGCTGGGCGCCTGTGGTCCCAGCTACTTGGGAGGCGGGGGCAAGAGACTGGCTTGAGCCCAGGAATTGGAGGTTACTGTGTGCTGTGATGCCATGGCGCTCTATCCAGGGTGACAGCTTGAGGCTCTGTCTCAAAAAAAAAAAAAAAAAAAGAAAGAAAGAAAAATCAAAACAGTGTGGTACCAGAATAAGGACATAAAATCAGAAATAAAAGCAAAAATCTATGACCAATTTGTTTTTGACAAAGGTGCCAAGTCCACCCAATAGGGAAACAAACTGTACCAGGGCAACCGAATCCCCACATGCAAATGAATGAAGTTGAACTCCAATCTCACACCATATAAAAAATTAACTAAAAAAAGGTCAAAGAGTCTCAGCACCCATAGCTCAGCATTTCGGGTGCCAGCCACATGCACAGGGGCTGGTGGCTTTGAACCAGCCCCAGCCTGCTAAACCAACAACAACAAAATAGCCAGATGTTGTGGTGGGCACCTGTAGTCCCAGCTACAAGGGAGGCTGAGGCAAGAGAATCCCTGGAGCCCAAGAGTTTGAGGTTGCTGTGAGCTTTGACACCGTAACACTATAGGCGGTGACATACTGAGACTCTGTCTCAAAAAATAAAAAAATAAAAAAGGTCAAAGTGCTAAACTTAAGAGCTAAAATCACAAAGCTTAAAACATAGGAGTAAATCTTCATGACCCTGGATTTGGCGATGGATTATTTGATATGCTATCAAAAGCATAAACAAACGCTATTCTTCATCAAAATGAAATTTTTTTGATGGCTCATGCCTATAATCTCATCACTCTAGGAGGCCAAGGTGGAAGAACTGGTACAGGCCAGGAGTTCCAGACCAGTCTGAGCAACATAGTAAGACCATGCCTCTACAAAAAAATTTAAAAATTAGGCTTGGTGCCTGTGGCACAGTAGTTACGGAGTCAGCCACATACAACCAAGGCTGGCAGGTTCGACCTCAGCTCAGGCCAGGTAAGCAGCAATGACAACTACATCAGAAAAATAGCCAGGCATTGTGGTGGGTGCCTGTAGTCCCAGCTCCTTGGGAGGCTGAGGCAAAAGAATTGCTTAAGCCCAAGAGTTTGAACTTGCTGTGAGCTGTGATGCCACTGTACTCTACCGAAGGTGACATAGTGAGACTGTCTCAAAAAAAAAAAATTTTTTTTTTGAAAATTAGTCAGGTATAATGGTATGAGTCCTAGCTACTCAAGAGGCTGAGGCAGGAGGATTGCTTGGTAACAGAGAGCTATGATCATGCCATAGCACTGTAGCCTGGGCAATAGAACAATATCATCTCTTTAAAAAAAGAAAGAAAGAAAACTTCATGTATCAAAGGAGATTACCAACATAGTGAAAAGATAAAATGTGAGAAAATATTTTTAAATCATGTATTTGATAAGGGAGAAGAACCCAGACTAAATAAACAACTATAACTCACAAATAATACAACAAACCAATTCAAAAATAAGTAAAAGACTTGAATAGACATTTCTATAAAGAAGATACACAAATGAGCACATGAAAAGATGCTCAACATCACCAGTCCGTAGAGAAATACCAATCAAAACCACAAAATGAGTGCTCACTTCGGCAGTGCATATACTAAAACTGAAATGATACAGAGATTAGCACGGCCCCTCCACAAAGAAGATTGCCAAATTTGTAAAGCGTTCCATTAAAAAAAAAAAAAATTAAAGAGAGAGAGATACCACATCACCTATTAGATGGATATTAAAAACAAACAAACAAACAAAAAAAAAACAGGGGCGGTGCCTGTGGCTCAGTGGGTAAGGCGCCGGCCCCATATACCAAGGGTGGCGGGTTCAAACCCAGCTCCGGCCAAACTGCAACAAAAACATAGCTGGGCGTTGTGACAGGCGCCTGTAGTCCCAACTACTTGGGAGGCTGAGGCAAGAGAATTGCCTAAGTCCAGGAGTTAGACAGGAGTTGGAGGTTGCTGTGAGCTGTGATGCCATAGCACTCTACCGAGGTCAATAAAGTGAGACTGTCTCTACCAAAAAAAAAAAACAAAAAAAAACACCAATAGAAAGTAGTAAGTGTTAGTAAGGATGCCAAGAAATTGGAACCTTCTTATTTTGGTGCTAGGAATGTAAAATGGTACCGCTGTTATGGAAAACAGGCAGTTTCTCAAAAAATTAAATATGAAATTATCCTATGAACCAGCGAATCCACATGTAGGTATAAACCTAAAAGAACTGAAAACAGAGACTCAAATATTTGTATACCAAGTTTCACTGCAGCATTACTGACAATAGCCAAAAAGAGGAGTAACCCATGTGTCCACTGATGGATAAATAGATAAATAAACGTGGTACAGGGGTGCTGCCTGTGGCTCAGTGGGTGGGGCGCTGGCCTCATAAACTGAGGGTGTCAGGTTCAAACCCGGCCCCGGCCAAATTGCAACAAAAAAATAGCTGGGTGCAGTGGCAGACACCTGTAGTCCCAGCTACTCAGGAGGCTGAGGCAAGAGAATCACCTGAGCCCAGGAGTTGGAGGTTGCTGTGAGCTGTGTGACACCACGGCACTCTACCGAGGGCAATAAAGTAAGACTCTCTCGCTACAAAAAAGAAAAAAAAATGTGGTACATATACAAAATGGAATATTTTCCATCTATTAAAAGGAATGAAATCGGGCGGCGCCTGTGGCTAAGTGAGTAGGGCACC
Source organism: Perodicticus potto (assembly GCA_963574655.1). NCBI lineage: Eukaryota > Metazoa > Chordata > Mammalia > Primates > Lorisidae > Perodicticus > Perodicticus potto. Next base: position 27,633 of record CAUYRH010101967.1, on the reverse strand, counting down.
AGCCCCATATACCAAGGGTGGCAGGTTCAAACCTGGCCCTGGCCGAACTGCAACAAAAAATAGCCAGGCAGTGTGGTGGGCACCTGTATTGCTGTGGCAGACACCTGTAGTCCCAGCTACTCAGGAGGCTGAGGCAAGAGAAACGCCTAAGCCCAGGAGATGGAGGTTGCTGTGAGCTGTGTGATGCCACGGCACTCTACTGAGGGCGACAAAGTGAGACTCTGTCTCTACAAAATAAATAAATAAATAACTAAAAACAGGGCAGCGCCTGTGGCTTAGTGGGTAGGGCACTAAGGGTGGCAGGTTCAAACCTGGCCCCAGCCAAACTGCAACAAAAAAGTAGCTGGGCTTTCTGGCGGGCGCCTGTAGTCCCAGCTACTTGAGAGGCTGAGGCAAGAGAATTGCCTAAGCCCAGAAGTTGGAGGTTGCTGTGAGCTGTGACGCTACGGCACTCTACTGAGGGCAATAAAGTGAGACTCTGTCTCTAAAAAAAAATAAAAATAATAGTAAATCAGTTACTTAATACAGCTTTTTTTTTCTTTTTGAGACAGAGTCTCACTTTGTTGCCTTGGACAGAGTACCGTGTATCATAGCCCACAACTACCTAAAACCCTGGGGCTTAAGAGATCCTCTTGCCTCAGCCTCCCCAGTAGCCAGGACTACAGGTACTCAACACAACACTTGGCTAGTTTTTCTATTTTCGAAGAGACTGGGGTCTTGCTTTTCCTCAGGCTGGTCTTCTAACTCCTCAGCTCAGGCAATCCACCCGTCTGGGCCTCCCAAAGTGCTAGAATTACAGGCATGAGCCACCATGCCCAGCTTTCAATACAGCTTTTATGTATGTATTTATTTATTTATTATTTGAGACAGAGCCTCACGCTGTCGTCCTAGGTAGAGCGCTGTGGCATCACAGCTCACAGTAACCTCCAACTCTTGGGCTCAAGCGATTCTCCTGCCTCCGCCTCCCAAGTAGCTGGGACTACAGGTGCCCACCACAACACCCGGCTATTTTTTGGTTGCAGCTGTCGTTGTTTGGTGGGCCCGGACTGGATTCGAACCCACCTGTTCAGGTGTATGTGGCTGGTGCCTTAGTCGTTTGAGCCACAGGCACCAAGCCCAATACAACTTTTATTTATTTATTTATTTTTTGTAGAGAAAAATTTATCGCCCTTGGTAGAGTGCCATGGCATCACACAGCTCACAGCAACCTCCAACTCGTGGGCTTAGGCGATTCTCTTGCCTCAGCCTCCCGAGTAGCTGGGACTACAGGCACCCAGCACAACGCCGGGCTATTTTTCTGTTTTTGCAGTTCAGCCGAGGCTGGGTTTGAACCCGCCAGCTTCGGTATATGGGGCCGGTGCCCTATTCGATAAGCCACAGGTGCCGCCCACCAATACAGGTTTTAAAAAACAGTATTACAGGCCATTCTGGGTTGCTCACACATGATATCCCTGTACAATGGGAGGCTGAGGTGGGAGGATCAGTGGAATTCAGGAATTTGAGACCAGCCTGAGGAAGAGTGAGATCCCCATCTCCACTAAAAATTAAAAAAGGAAAATTTAGGCTCAGCGCTTATAGCTCAGTGGCTAGGGCGCCGGCCACATACATCGGGGCTGGCAGGTTCGAACCAGGCCCAGGCCTGCCAAACAACAATGACAACAACCACCACAAAAACAGCCGGATGTTATGGTCGGCGCCTGTAGTCCCACCTACTCAGGAGGCTGAGGCAAGTGAATTGCTTAAGCCCAAGAGTTGGAAGTTGCTGTGAGCTATGACGCCATAGCACTCTACCAAGGGGGAGATAGTAAGACTATGTCTTGGGGGAAAAAAAAAAGAAGAATATTTAGCTAGGTGTTGTGCTACACACCTGTAGTCCCAGCTCCTCCAGACACTGAGATAGGAGGATCACTTGAGCCCAGGAGCCCGAGGTTGCAGTGAACCTACAATGATACCACTGCACTCTACCTGGGGCAACAGAGCAAGACTCTATCTCAATTAAAAAAAAGAAAGCAGTGAAGATACTAGTAAACTTTACTTCTATGTCAATTAATACAGTCATAAATTTAAGGCCCGTCAACAATGAAATCTGATTTAATCAATGAGAATGAGGATGGTAACAGTCATTCTCAAGTATTGAGGGGTATATTCAATTCTAGCTCCAGATTGAAATTACTGATAATTGTTATCAGCCTTTATTTCAGCAGCTTTGCTTTATCATTTATTCAATAATATTTATTGAGGCTCGGCACCCACAGCACAGTGGTTATGGTGCCAGCCACATACACCAAGGGTAGTGGGTTCGAACCTGGCCTGGGCCAGCTAAACAATGACAACTGCAACAACAAAAAATAGCCAGGCATTGTGGCAGGTACTTGGAAGGCAAGAGAATCGCTTAAGCCCAAGAGTTTGAGATGCTGTAGCTGTGATGCCACAGCACTCTACCCAGAGTGACATAGTGAGACTCTGTCTCAAAATAACTAAAATATTTACTGAGTGTGGTCACTATGTGTCAGGAACCTTTTGGGTCCTAGAGGCATAGCAGCATCCAGAAACAGATGAAACCCCCGTTAGATGTCCCTTCATAGGAGTCATGTAGATCCAAATATTGTCCAGGCTTTGCCACATAACAGGAAACTTCATGATAGCCCAGGGTTTATAAATTTACTCTTTAAGAAACTTCTCTGAAGAAGACAGGTGCATGGCCTACAGACACATGAAAAAATGCTCATCATCTTTAACCATCAGAGAAATGCAAATCAAAACTACTTTGAGATACTATCTAACTCCAGTAAGATTAGCCCACATCACAAAATCTCAAAACCAGAGATGTTGGCGTGGATATGGAGAAAAGGGAACACTTCTACACTACTGGTGGGAATGCACACTAATACGTTCCTTTTGGAAAGATATTTGGAGAACACTTTAGAGATCTAAAAATAGACCTGCCATTTGATCCTACAACTCCTCTACTAGGTATATATCCAGAAGACCAAAAATCACATTAGAACAAAGATATATGTCCCGAATGTTTACTGCAGCCCAATTCATAATTGCTAAGTCATGGAAGAAGCCCAAGTGCCCACTGACCCATGAATGGATCAATAAATTACTGTATATGTACACCATAGAATATTATGCAGCCTTAAAGATGGAGACTTTACCTATTACATGTTTACATGGATGGAGCTGGAACATATTCTTCTTAGCAAAGTATCTCAAGAATCGAAGGAAAAGTATCCAATGTACTCAGCCTTACTATGAAACCAATTTATATGAAAGCTATAACCCAATTATAGCTCAAGAAGAAAGGGAAGGGAGAGGAGCGAGGGAGGGGAGGAGGAGGATGGGTGGAGGGAGAGTAACTGGTGGGATCACTCCTACAGTGCATTGTATAAGGGTACAATGTGAAATTTACTAGGTGTAGAACATAAATGTCTTAACACAATACTAAGAAAATGCCATGAAGGCTATGTTAACCAGTTTCATGAAAACATTTCAAATTGTATATAAAAACAGCACATTGTACCCCATGATTGCATTAATGTACATAGCTATGATTTAATAAAATAAATAAATAAATAAATTTACTCTTCAAAATTCCAGTCTATTTTCTTTTCTTTCTTTCTTTTTTTTTTTTTTTGGTGATAGAGTCTCATTACATTGTCCTCGGTAGAGTGCTGTGGCATCACAGCTCACAGCAACCTCAAACTCTTGGGCTTAAGCAATTCTCTTGCCTCTGCCTCCCAAGGAGCTGGGACTACAGGTGCCCGCCACAACTCCCGGCTATTTTTTTTGTTGCAGTTGTCGTTGTTTAGTAGGCCTGGGCCAGGCTCGAACCTGCCAGCTTCGGTGTATGTGGCTGATGCCCTACTCACTGAGCTACCAACGCCGAGTCAGCATAGTCTATTTTCTTAGTAGGTAAAGTTTTCCTTTAGCTTATCAGTGAGCCAAGCTAAAAGGCAGGAAATAATCCTCCTATCCTACCAGATAATACATGCTAGCTCATTTGCTTAAAATTTTTGTTAAAAAGAAAAAAAAAAATCAGCTAGAAGTGGTGGCTCACATCTGTTATCCCAGCACTTTGAGACTAAGATAGTAGAATCACTTGAGGCCAGTTCAGAACCAGCCTGAGCAACATAGGGCGATCCTGTCTCTACAAAAAAATTTTAAAAATTTAAAAATTAGGGGCAGTGCCTGTGGCTCAGTGAGTAAGGCGCCGGCCCCATATATCGAGAGTGGTGGGTTCAAACCCAGCCCTGGCCGAACTGCAACAAAAAAATAGCTGAGCATTGTGGCGGGCGCCTGTAGTCCCAGTTACTCGGGAGGCTGAGACAAAAGAATCGTCCAAGCCCAGGAGCTGGAGGTTGTTGTGAGCTACGAAGTCATAGCGCTCTACCAAGGGCAACAAAGTGAGACTCTGCCTCTATTAAAAAAAAAAAAAAAAAATATATATATATATATATATAATAAAATATAATATATATTTTATTAAAAAATAAATATATATAAATATATAATATAAATATAACACATTTATATTATAAATTATTATTATAAAATATATAAATATATAAATATAATATATTTATAATATAAATAAATTTTATATAAATATATATTAAATAAAATATATATATATATATATATTTTTTAATTAGCTGGTTGTAGTAGGTGTAGCTCCCACACCTACTGTCCCAGCTAGTGGGGAGGCTGGAACAGGAGGACAGCCTGAGCCCAGGAGTCCACAGTTACAGTATGCTATGATTACACTGCTGTACTGCAGCCTAGGCAATAGAATAAGACTATGTCTCTCAAAAAACATAAAATAAATAAATAAATAAAATAAAATAAAGAAGACCAGTAGTTCTGAATGCATTATGTCTATGAAGAGTTTAGGAAAAATGTACAATTGTAACTAAACATTTCAATAAATTTCTACCAGCAGTTTGGGTTTTTCCTAAAACCTCCTTTGTGGAACAAGAGTTCAAGCAGCTCTCCATTGTATACAGAGATTACAGACTATTATCCTTACAGAAGTGTGTTAATAATAGAAGTAAAAATTTAATACCACTTCATGATTACAAGTATGAACTAAAATAACATCTGCCCCTGCCAGCAGTTGACTGACTGGAACTTCTCCTGGCCAAGCAGGTCTCTAAATCTGAGAAAGAAGATGAGACATACCTCATCATGTTCCCCTCCCTTCTTAGGGATGTCCTCTATGACTCACTAACAGGCCTAAGGCTATGTAAGACATACTTGCATGTCCTCAATATATACAACCAACCACTGATTTAACAGACCCTTATCTTAATTCAGCATTCCTTTTCACTGATTCCCGATCTATCAGAGTCTAACTCAGAGGTTCTCAACCTGTGGGTCACGACCCTTTTAGGGGTTGCCTAAGACCATCCTGCATTTCAGATATTTATATTACGATTCATAACAGTACCAAAATTACAGTTATAAAGTAGCAATGAAAATAATTTTATGGCTGGGGATCACCACACCATGAGGAACTGTATTAAAGGGTTGCGGCATTAGGAAGGGTCAGTCAACTGTCAACTGAAAAATCCTTAAACTCGTCTATAACCTACGGGCCCCCCACTTTGAGATGTCCCATCTCTTCTAGTAAACCAATGTTTTCCATGTATTGATTTATAACATTACCTGTAGTTTCTATTTCCCTGAAATATTTATAAACCAAACTATAATCCCACCACTAAGAGTCCACTTGTTTGGGGATGGTTCCTGGTCATGGTCCTCAAATTTGGCTCAGAATAAACCTCTTTCAATTATTTTACAGAGTATGGCTTCTTTTCTATGACATGAAAATTATCACATTAAAAAAAAATGACTAGTATTAGGATTACAAACTATAAAGTGGCTCCCTACATACAAATTATTTTCAAATTACATTACCAAACTCCAGCAGTTTTAAGTTCCTAAGTATTGGCTGATTTGCTTACTGACAACAGATTTTAAATAACCAAAGAAGCAAATATTCAACGTATTGTGAAACAATACACGAATATATGTCAATTAAAAAAAAAAAGCTCTTTTAGCTCAGTGCTTGTAGCTCAGCGGCTAGGGTGCCAGCCATATACATACTGGAGCTGGCAGGTTCGAATCCAGCCCAGGCCTGCCAAAAACAATGACAACTGCAACCAAAAAATAGTCGAGCGTTGTGGAGGGTGCCTGTAGTCCCAGCTACTTGGGAGTTTGAAGCAAGAGAATTGCTTAAGCCCAAGAGTCTGAGGTTGCTGTGAGCTGTGACACAATTGCACTCTACCGAAGGTGACATAGTGAGACTCGATCTCAAAAAAAAAAAAAGCTCTATTTAAGGATCTCTGGAAACAAGCCTTTGTCATTCAAATTTACAAATTCCTCTCTCAAACTTCTCACAGGAATTAAATGACTCTAATTCAAGAAGCCAAACAAGATAAAAATAATTCATATGAAAATGTCCTGGCCTAGCCTGGAGGCTCACACCTGTAACCCTAGCATTCTGGGAAGCTCAGGCAGGTGGATCCCTTGGGCTCAGGAGTTAGAGACCAGGCTAAGCAAGAGGGAGACCCCACCTCTACTAAAAACATAAAAAATTTAACTGGATGTCCATGGTGAATGTCTGTAGTCCCAGCTACTTGGAAGGGTGAGGCAGGAGGACTTGAGTCCAGGAGTTTGAGGTTGCAGTAAGCTGCAATGATGCCACAGAGTTCTATCTGAGGCAACAGAGGGAGACTCTGTCTCAAAAAATATAAATAAATAAAATATACAAAAATTTGATTTCTTAAAACCCAAGCAATTGAAAGCAGAAAGTAGATAACAAGTTTAAACCTAAATTGTCAGCAATGGCAACAAATGTAAACGAACTAAATATTCCAGCTGTAAAATGAGGTTAGCCTGGATCAGCTCAGAGCCCTTTGCTCAATGGTTAGGGCACCAGCAACATACACCAAGGCAGGTGGGTTTGAACCTGGCCCAAGCCTGCTAAACAATGACAACTCCAACAAAAAAAATAGCTGAGTGTTGTGGTGGGTGCCTATAGTCCCAGCTACTTGGGAGACTTGAGGCAAGAGAATAGATTAAGTCCAAGAGTTTGAAGATGATGTGAGCTGTGACTCTACGGCACTCAATGGAGGGTGACATACTGAGACTGCCTCAAAAAAAAAAAAAAAAAAAGAAAGAAAGAAAAAAGATTAGTCTGAATTAAAAAACACAACAGCACATGTCTCCACCCTGCAAAATTTAAATTCACCAGAAAGATTTAATAATTCTAAATCAAAATTCAAAGAATATTATGTGGCAATAATTATGTAATTACAAAGAGGAAAAAGAACTACCTTCCAATCAATATGGGAGATTTAAGCACAGGAAAGTACATAGAAAATGCAATCAAGAGGAAAAAAAAAAATCACAGCCTGTACAGCACAGCACAATTAGCATACCTGACCTACAGGACCAATTTCAAATAATTCCTAACGATATATTTTCAAGTGCACATAAACTTATTTACCAGAAATGACCACATACTCTACCGTAAAGCATATTTCCAAAGATAAAAAGAATATCCTTTGACCAAAACACAATTAACTTAGAAATCATTTTTTAAAAAGATAAATGTAGGGGTGGCGCCTGTGGCTCATCAAGTAGGGTGCCGGCCCCACATACCAAAGTGGCTTCAAACCTGGCCTTAGCCGACCTGCAAAACAGAAAAATAGTTGGGCATTGTGGCGGGTGCCCGTAGTCCCAGCTACTTGGGAGGCTGAGGCAAGAGAATCGCCTAAGCCCAGGAGTTGGAGGTTGCTGTGAGCTGTGTGATGCCACAGCACTCTACCGAGGGTGATAAAGTGAGACTCTGTCTCTTCAAAAAAAAAAAAAAAAAAAAGATAAATGTAACACCCTCAAATATTTGGAAGTTAAGTAGTATGCAATACTAGAATTTAATTATTTGCTCATTCTATCACCCCAAATAAATTACAAATAATAATGTGTGGACTGGAATGGTCTCTGTATATATTTCCATAGTTCATAGACTAGTTATTCATATACAAGTTAGCAATAAAATAATTAGCTGGGCTTTTCGGTAGGTGCCTGAGTTCTAGCTACCTACTGGCTGAGGTAGGAGGATCACGTGATCCCAAGAGTTTGAGGTTGCTGTGAACTAGGTTGACACCTCAGCACTCCAGTCTGGGTAACAGAGTGAGACTCTTGTCTTTTTGAAAAAAAAAAAGAAAGAAAGAAAGAAAGAAAAGAAATAAATAAATTAGTAAGAAATGAGTCAATTCTAAGTCTTTCTGATTACATTTTAAATCTCTAGACTAAGAGGAAGCCTAGTAAACTACCAGAACCCTTACGTTTGTCAACCACTAGATGACTAACCAACTGGTTGGCTTACTCTATAACGAAGATACAACTGTCACAGCTGTGTTCTGAATTAATAATATATCTCATCTTATAAATCATCTGTTCACAAGAGCACCTAAAAATCCAAGAATTAGAATTTTAACTCAACTTATATGACTAAAGCTTAATTGCCTTAAAGTTTCTTAGTTTCATCCATTTTAGACTAAAATATGAGGCCTGTAGTGCCTACAATTCTTTAAGGCTGGCAATATTAAATACTGTACATAATTCAGAAACTCATCCTAGGAAAAGTGCTGCACCTGGGAAGCTATGCACTGATGCCAGCACCTAGTCCACCCTTCAAAGCTATTTTGGAACTCTTTTCCTAGAATGACCATCAGAGCTATCACAGTATTACCCCTGATGTCCTGAATGTCATAAAAATGTCTTCCTTTCAGTTATTTCCTTTATGTTTATTGGGGCCACATCAGGTGAGTAGGGAGGGTGCTATCTGTGTACTAGCTAAAAACTCCCTCACCGTGCTGTGTGAGCTGCTGCACTGTCTTGATGCAAGATCCATGAGCGCTGGCCAAGATTTTCAGTTAAGATTTTCCTAACTCTCTCTGATTTTGATATACAACTTGACAAATTTTTGCAATATTTTCATCAGTTCTGCTCATTACTGACTCCCCTGACTTCTCTTCATCAGTGGCATTTCTTTTCCCTCAGAAAAACATAATCCATCTATGCGCTGCCGTTTTCCTCATGGCATTTTCCCCATATACTTGGACTAGCATGTCCTTGATTTCACTTCCACTCCTGCCAAGTTTAAAGATACTTACTGTTTGTTTGTAGCCCTAATTCAAGCTCCAACATTCTCACAATAGCACACTAAAACATGCAATAACAATAATGAACACTATTCAGAGACACCACCAGGTGTTGACAGCTGTTTGTACAGTGGTGCCAAGTTCACAAACTTAACTGTCAGACCTCATATATGAATGGGTGAATCATCTTAATTCTAAAGATACTACCCTCCTAGATGAACATTTTCTAAATGTCTTCTATATGTCTATTGTTACAAATCAATTCTCTAAAATGCAGGCAATACAAAACAGTCTATGAATGGCTTCTCTCACCTCAAGGTGCTTACAATATACAGGTATTGGAGAAATTACACATAAAAACATTCCTATCTTTGCTGTATTGCAAATACAATCTTAACAACACTAGATTTCAATTATATGCCTGAGTAAGAGAACCCTCTAGTGTCTACAATTGTGTATGTGCTTTAACTAATCTCTATTATTGTAAGGACCTAACAGCATCTGGCACACAGTAGTTGGTAAAACAAAAGAAAATTTGCTGAATGAATGCTGAAAAAAATTAACACAAAGCAGCATACCACAAATGAGAAATAATGGACAATAAAAAGAATACAATACAGACACTGACCAGTGTATGGGCTCTCTGATCACCTCACATTTAACTATTAAAACATTTTCTGATTGTCCATGCTTCCCCCTAGTTTAAAGGAGTCCACGATCTAGCACAACAAACATGTCTTAAATGTCTTCACGGAGGTCTTACAAATTGCAATAAAGGCAGAGATGAGAAAGCCCCCCTCTCTCCAGAGATCAGGGTCAAAAAAGGCTCTCCACAGAGAAATGGATTCTGAGTCCTTAAAAAGCTGAGTTTCATCAGGAGAGGGAAGACAAAAGTCCAGGCCAACACATACGATGAGGGATTTCAGGTATGACTGTGAGGCTACAATCCATACAATACATAGGATAGAGAGGAAAGATACTGACCAGGTTTTGAAGGCTTTTTTTGAGACTGAGTCTCACTTTGCCGCCCTCCGTAGAGTGCCATGGCCTCATAGCAACCTCGAATTCTTGGGCTCAAGTGATCCTCTTGCCTCAGTTTTTCATTTTTAGTAGAGACGGGGTCTCAACTCAGGCTGGTCTCGAACTCCTGAGCTCAAGCTATCCACCTGCCTCGGCCTCCCAGAGTGCTAGGAACACAGTGAGCCACAGCGCCTGGCCTTGAAGGCCTCTTAATGCGACCCTCTTGGGTGAGATAGGGATTTTAGTCTGATAGAAAATAGGAATTCTCTTAAATTGTCAACCAGAGAATCGATTATAGTTTTAGAAAGCAGTGGAACCATGGCGTGGAGAATGTATTATGAAGAGAAACATCATTTCACTATCATATCACTCCTTCCTGGCATAGAGCAGCGGGCCCTACCACGTACCCAAATACTAGTGACCACATAAGTCCCTCACCAGGTAAGTCTCTGAACCCTTTTGAGGGTCATACACCACATTCCACCCTGCTTCATCACTTTTACAAATCAATTCTCTAAAATTTGTTGAAGCTTCCTTCACAGACAAGGCGCTGAAAAGTCCATTCGAAAATGTCATTTCGCTACTCCCACCGTTTCGCCTGCTAGCCTTTAGCTCTGTCACGTTCCTGGCCCGCTATGTTTCGTACTTGCACAGATAGGTGTCTCCAGCTCGAGTCCTGCCCCTCAAGTCCCAGAGCTGCCCGTCTCACGCAGCCCTCAGCCTCCACAGCCACTACCTTCTCCCCTCGAACGCACCTCCCCCTCCACGTACCCCCTCGGTCTTCATGTCCAGGATCTTTTCCACCTCAAACACATCCTCCCCGTCTTCTTCGCTGTCCCCAACGGCCTCCGTTCCTCTCGTGCCTGCGTTCTTCTCAATCGCTAGGCCAACTCCTTCTTCGACTTCGGCATACTCATCATTGCTATAGGAACCTGACAGAGGAACTGCGGTCACACTGACTCCCTCCGCTAGTGGCTCCATCGTCTAAAATCAGCAACCACCCGCGGAAAGGAGGATGCGACACACACCCTGGCCGCTCCCCGCGCTCCGCGCTCTGTGCTTAGCCTTAATCGACTTCGACGGCGTGACGAAAACCGGCCAATGACGAGCTGCGGACTCCGGAGTGACACTTTCGGGAACCAATCACATAAAGGCAGACGCGCAGATGCCCCGCAGAGCCCACGGGAAGCAAGTAGGCGGGCCTCGGGGGGAGGGGCGCCCAGGCGGAAGAACGCTATCCGGGTGTGGGGCGGAAAGGGCTGCAGCGGGGCGGGTAGGTGTGTGCAGCACTGCAATCCCTGGTACCCTGGTGGCGGGCGCCGTCCGGTGTAATGGCGGGAGGCGGCAGCGGCGCGGGGAGGAGGACGGCGGCGAGACGAGGGCGGAGGGAGGAGGAGAGTGAGAAAAAGAGGGCAGGGAGAGGAAGACTGTAAACAGCAAAAGGAAGAGTAGGCTAAAATGCCAGCTCTTGATGGTCCTTGTCACACACCCCAAAAAGACGTAGAGCCAAAAAGATCTGGATTATTATAACGTGGGTTATGGAACACCCTGATGCTGAGAGTTCATGCTTAGACGGTAACTTTAGGCATTTACAGTCTGAGCCTCAGACCTCATCAGGACTGGGGAGCCATGAGAAACTCTCTTGTGACAGTCTCCCAAGGGCACATAGGGAGACAGCTCCTCTCAAGCCCTCAACCTGTTGTGTTCCAGGGGATCACAAGGTTCACAATAGCTGTGGTCCAAGCCTTTGCCTGTGTGGCCTATGGTGATAGCACAAGGTACCCCGGGAGCATGGTGGAGTGGTTCCCCTACAGAGTTACTAAGCTATGCAGGCTTTTAACAACTTGTTCTAATTTTATTTTTTTTTTTTTTGCAGTTTTTGGCCAGGGCCGGGTTTGAACCCATCACCTCCGGGATATGGGGCCGGCGCCCTACTCCTTTGAGCCACAGGCACCGCCCACAACTTGTTCTAATTTTGATAATTTACATATATTCCCAGGAAACTGTTCATTTCCTTCAGATTTTGAAATTCATGGGTATAAAGTTATATGTGTATGAAATTCTCTCATAATTCTTTTATTCACATCCATGTATTTCCTCTTTCCTCATTTCTGATGTCTATTTGTGTTTCTTTAACTCTTCCTTCCACAGGTTTGCCAAGGGATTTTCATTTTTTTTGGAGTTCACACCCTTGGTTTTACTTAGCAATCTATTGCTGTTTTACTTTTCTTTTGTTTTTTAAATTCATTAATTTGTTTTATCTTCGTTATTCCTTCTTGTTAATTTCTTTAGGTGTGTTCTGTTGGTCTTTTGCTAGACCCCAATAACTCTCAGATAAATTCTTGGTTAATTTATTTTTATCATTTCAAAGACGGAATCATACAGTTGGCCACCAACTCTCCACTGTCCCTGTCATCTATTCTAGGCCTAGAAGAATAGGGAGCTAGAGTTACAAAAGCCTGCTTCTTCAAGGTGTGAACAAGGCTCTTGTCATCTCATAGTTGGACTCCTCTTAGACTAGTCAGGGCCTCAGAGTAGCTCTTCTCAATCCACCCTCCTAACAGGGAAACTGAAATGCCAGACTCCAGGGGCAGGAATAACACACAGGTAAGTCTCTAAAATTCCTTTTCTTTTAACAAAAAAAAGAACAACCACCAAAAAAATCTTAAGTAGGACCAAATTTTATTTTCTTTTTTTTTTTGAGACAGTCTCACTTTGTTGCCCTCCGTAGAGTGTTGTGACATCATAGCTCATAGCAACCTCAGACTTTTGGGCTCAAGCGATTCTCTTGTCTTAGTCTCCCCTGTAGCTGAGACTACAGGCACCTGCCACAACGCCCGGCTATTTTTGATTGCAACTGTCATTGTTGGTCAGCAGGCCATGGCCCTCTTGAATCCGCCAGCCTCAGTGTATGTTGCCAGTGCCCTACTCACTGAGCTACTGGCACCAAGCCAGGACCAAATTTTCTATATGAGAGACTCTCGGTTCCATCTGACAACTTCATGTTGTGGTTTTAAGAGCATCTGAAGTTTGTTCCCCTCTAGACCAGCTCCAAGCCTAAAGCTGACAGAAATCTCACAACAGGACTTTCAAGCTGCCTCCTTAAAACTGTGGGCACAGGAATAACCTACTCATAGGAAGATTTTCCTCCTCCTAAGAGGAAAGACCAGTATCAGGCTAACTTGTTGGAAGCCTTCAAGGTCTTAGAGGTACAACAGTGGTAGGAACAATTTGGTGTTTTATTATGGATTCCACGCTTCTCTTTTCTTGGCTGACTTCTTTTTTTTTTTTTTTAGAGACAGAGTCTCACTTTGTTGTCCTGGGTAGAGTGCAATGGCATCATAGCTCACAGCAACCTTCAGCTCTTGGACTTAGGCGAATCTCTTGCCTCAGCCTCCCGAGTAGCTGGGACTACAGGCACCCACCACAACACTATTTTTTTGTTGTGTAGTTTGGCTGGGGCCAGGTTTGAACCTGCCACCCTTGGTATATGGGGCTGGTGCCCTATGCACTGAGCCACAGGCGCCACCCTTGGCTGACTTCTTTATTTTGTGGAGCTCGTCCTCTAGGAATGGGTTTTTCAACTTTAGCACTGTTGGAATTTGGGGCTAGACAATTCTTTTTTTGTGTGGCATTTTACCTGCCCTTATCAAAGAAAAGCAAGATCCTAGTTACAGCAAGGACAAGGAGGGATTTATAAGCAAGGAGGTACAGGGCATGAGTGGATGAAATATTACTAAGAGGAAACATCAGAGGTAAAGGGAGATTCTGATGAAACTGATTTGAAAGGATTCTTCAGGGAAGGCCAAATTAATCAGATATACCTGGGGGATGGTGGAGGATGGTGGAGGATGAGGAATTACTTTTGTACAGACTGGATGTCACTGCGTTATCCAGGCAAGTCTCAAACTCCTGGCCTCAAGTGATCCTTCTGCCTCAGCCTTCCAAAATACTGGGATTACAAGTGTGAGCCACTACAGCTGGCCCAAATAAATTGATCAAATATCTAGAATGATTGGATATTAAGAGTGTAGGATTTTTTTTTTTTTTTTGCAGTTTTTGGCTGGTGCCGGGTTTGAACCTACCACCTTCAGTATATGGGGTCGGCTCCCTACTCCTTTGAGCCACAGGCGCCGCCCCCTTTTTTTTTTTTTTTTCTTTTTTGCAGCTTTTGGCCGAGGCTGGGTTTGAACCCACCACCTCTGGCATATAGGGCCTAGTGCCCTACCCCTTTGAGCCACAGGCACCGCCCTTTTTTTTTTTTTTAATGGAGACAGAGTCTCACTCTGTTGCCCTGAGTAGAGTGCCATGGCATCAGAGCTCACAGCAACCTCAAACTCTTGGGCTTAAGCAGTCCTCTTGCCTCCACTTCCCGAGTACCTGGGACTACAGGCACCCACCACATGTTGACTAATTTTTCTATTTATCATAGAGATAGGGTCTCCCTCTTGCTCAAGCTAGTCTTGAACCCTTGAGGTCAAGCAATTCACCTGCCTCGGCCTCCCAGAGTTCTAGGATTACAGGCATGAGCCACTGCACCTGGCCTAAGAGTGAAGGATTCTTGCTAAAACTTCAAGATGCAGTTTTGTGGATCCAAAGATGAACACAGAAGCCTAAAAGTCAAGGCCTTGTTGAAAAGAGGGTTCAGAGAAACCTGACAAAACTTTGGCCAAGGAGAGATTTTTACCTTAGTCACCTCCCCTGCCTGGCACACTGTGGTATGATTAGGAAAAAATTCCCAACTCCCATCTTCTCTTTTGAGAGGGAGAAAGAAAACGGAACCATTAATTGGTTATCAGACTCTTCAGGGATCTTCCTAAGGGGCAGTTTCCATTGTCTTCTGACTTGGAGTGGTGGTAGGAATAGAAGTTTTTATGACAGGTTGGGGTCACAAGGAAAAAAGATTTGTACCACAGCTTGTTACAACAGAGACTGTATTAGGCAGACAGACAACGGGGGCATCAAGAGATTATGGTCACTAGATAAGTGAACACAAACCTTTTTACTGGGAAATTATACATACACAAGCCCAGAGAAGATGCATTAACAGAAAAGGTTTGAAAAAGCCCCCAAATCTCTAGTTGGGTTGATTGGTGAAGGTCTTATACGAAACCAATCTGAAATGCCTAATGCTTTAAAAAGATCACAAAGCATACAAAAAAGCATAGAAAAGTGGCCAAATAAAAGGAACAAAGTAAGTCTCTAGAAACTGAGCCTAAAGAAATGAAGACCTAGGTGGCACTGTGGTTGAGTGGGTAGGGCACCAGCTCCATATACCGAGGGTGGCAGGTTCAAACCCGGCTCCAGCCAAATTGTAACAAAAAAATAGCCAGTGTTGTGGGGGCACCTGTAGTCCCAGCTACTCAGGAGGCTGAGGCAAGAGTACTAGGAGTTGGAGGTTGCTGTGAGCTGTGTGACGCCATGGCACTCTACCGAGGGCAATAAAGTGAGACTGTCTCTACAAAAAAAATGGGCGTGCCTGTGGCTCAAGGAGTAGGGTGCCAGCCCCATGTACTGGAGGTGGCGGGTTCAAACCTGGCCCTGGCCTAAAAGCTGCCAAAAAAAGAAAGGAAATGAAGACCTATGAATTATGAAAAATTAAAAATAACCATATTGCTTCTCAGCCTCTTGGATAAGATCAAGTGTAAAAATAACCATCTTAAAGATGCCCAATGAATGCTAGGCACATTATAGGCTCATGCTGTAATCCTAGCACTCTGGGAAACTGAGGCATGTGGCTCACCTGAGTTCAGGAATTCAAAACCAGCCTCAGTAAGAGTGAGACTCCATCTCTAATAAAAATAGAAAAACTTAAAAAAAGGAAAAACTAGGCAGGCATTGTGGTGGGTGCCTATAGTTCCAGCTAGTCAAGAAGCCGAGGCAGAGGATCACTTGAGCTCAAAGAGTGAGGTTTCTGTAAGCTATGATGGCATTGCACTGTACCCAGGGTGACAGAGTAAGACTTTGTCTAAAAAAAATAAAATAGGCCAGGCACAATGTCTCATGCCTGTAATCCCAGCACTCCTGGAGGCTGAGGTGGGTGGATTGCTTGGGCTCAGGAGTTCAAGGCCAGCCTAAGCAAGAGAGGTGGCTACTACAAATAGCCAGGTATTGTGGTGGGAACCTGTATTCCCAGCTACTGGGGAAGCTGAGGCAAGAGAATCACTTGAGTCCAAGGGTTTAAGGTTGCTGTGAGCTATGATAAGGCACACAGTCCCAGGGTGACTGAGTGAGACTCTGTCCCCCAAAAAAGAAGAAGGCTCAGCACTTGTAGCACAGCAGTTACAGAGTCAGCCACATAATACCCAAGCTGGCTGGTTCAGACCCAGCCCGGGCCAGCTAACAACGACAACTGCAACAAAAACTAGCAGGTGTTGTGGCTGGTGCCTGTAGTCCCAGCTACTTGGGACTTGAGGCAAGAGAATCACTTAAGAGGTTTGAGGTTGCTTTGAGCTGTGATGCCATGGCACTGTACCAAGGGTAACATAGTGAGACTGTGTTTCAAGAAAAAATAAAGTATACCAGTGTAAATGTAACATACTAGTATTTATACTTACTCTTTAATCCCTCTACTGAGGGCGACATAATGAGACTCTGTCAAAAAAAAAAAAAAAATGATGCTCAATGAGCTAAAACAGGGCACAGATGACTAAATAAAATCAGGCAAACAATGCATGTACAAAATAAGAATATCAACAAATAGAAACTATAGAAAAGAACTAAAATTCTGGAGCTGAAGAATATAACTGACTGGAAAAATTTACTAGAAGGGTTTAGATTTGACTAAATAGAAGAAAGAGCATACTTGAAGATGAATTGTTTGAATTTTTTTATTTGAGACAGAGTCTCACTTCGTTGCCCTCAGTAGAGGGCCATGGCTTCATAGCTCACAGCAACCTCAAACTCTTGTGCTCAAGCGATCCTCTTGCCTCAGCCTCCTGAGTAGCTGGGACTACAGGCAGCCATCACAGTGCCCGGTTATATTTTTTAGAGATCTTGCTCTAGCTCAGGCTGGTCTTGAACTCCTGAGCTCAGGCAATCCACCTGCCTCGGCATTTGAAATTATTAAATCAGAGGAACAAAAATAAAACAATGAACAGAAGTGAGGAAAGCTTAAGGAGCTTATAGGACACAGTTAAGTAGAGCAATATATGCATTTTGAAAATTCCAGAAGGGGGAGGAGAGAAAATGTCAGGAGCCTATTTGAAGAGATAATGTCCAAAAACTTCTTTGAGTAAAGAAATGGACATTAAAAATTCAAGAAGCTCAGGTTTGGCACCTGTAGCTCAAGCAGCTAAGATGCCAGCCACATACACCAGAGCTGGCAGGTTTGAATCCAGCCTGCCAAACAACGACAACTACAACCAAAAAAAAATAGCCAGGCGTTGTGGTGGATGCCCGTGGTCCCAACTACTTGGGAGGCTGAGGCAGGAGACTCGCGTAATCCTAGGAGTTGGAGGTTGCTGTGAGCAGTGAGGCCACGGCACTCTACCCAGGGCAACAGCTTGAAGCTCTGTCTCAAAAAAAAAAAAAAAAAAAAAAAAAAAAAATCAAGAAGCTCAATGAATTCCAACAAGGATAATATCAGAGAGACCCCCATGGAGAAACATTATAATCACATATTGTCAAAAATGCAAAGAGGATCTGGAAAGCAACAAGAAAAAAAGAGACTTAACATATACAAAGGAGCTCCTTTAAAATTATCAGTATATTTCTCAGCAGAAACCCTACACACTACAAGAACACAAGAGAGCAGGATTATATATTTAAAGTGATTTGTAGCTCAGCAGCCAAGATGCCAGCCACATACACTGGAGCTGGCAGGTTCGAATCTAGCCCGGGCCTGCCAAACAACAATGATAACTATAACCAAAAAATAGCTGGGCACTGTGGCGGGTGGCTGCAGTCCCAGCTACTTGGGAGGCTGAGGCAAGAGAATCACTTAAGCCCCAAAGTTTGAGGTTGCTGTGACGCCATGGCACTGTACCCAGGGCGGCACAGTGAGACTCTGTCTCAAAAAAAAAACAAAAAAACAAGAACAGCAATAAAAACAAATTCTCACTGACCAAGAATATTATACCAGGCAAAACTTTCATGCAAAATGAAGAAGTTAAGCCTTTCCCAAGTAAGCAAAAGCTGAGAAAGTTCATCACCACAAGACTTGCGATACCAGATATACTAAAGGGAGTCCTTCAAGTTGAAATGAAAGGATGTTAGCAATATGAAAGCATGTGAAAATAAGCTCTCTGGTAAAGATAGACAAATATAGAATCAGAATCACATAGTATATAATGTTAAGTATATAAGTCACTTTTAGTTCTGGTATAGCGTTTAAATGATAAAAGCATAAAAACTATAAATCTAACTATAATTCTTTGCTAATCAATACACAATGTAAAAAAGATACAATTTGTGAAATCAAAACCAAAAGTAGGGTCCCCGGCAAGATGGCTGACTATAGACAGCTTTCACCAGAGGCTCCAGTCCAGAAAGAGAAAAACTGAAGTTAACTCCGAGCAGTTGAAGTTGAGGGATCCAACACAAGGAGAAAAAATCAAGGTGCTCAGTGTCCCCGTGAAGACAAATGAAGATGTGAAAGAAAGAGGAAGGGTGAGAAAAGAACAGTTATAGGGCAAAGGGACTGAAGGATACTGAAACCAAACAAAGGGGTAAGGGACCCTTCTCCCTCCCCTCCCTTTTCATGGACTCTCTGTGCAGAGCAGTGAACACAGGATTTCTCATCCCACAGGAGAAAGCCACAAAACCTATTTTCCTGCACCTGGGAGTTTCCAACCCCCAAGTCCTCATCCCACCTGACAGAAAAGTGAACTAACTTTTTTTTCTGCTGCCTTGTGCCCACAGCCCATCCCCTCTCTTTCGGTCACTTCACAGACTGCCCCCTGCAGAGGCCAGCATCCCAGCACTCTTGCAATTTAGAGTGCTAACCTGGTGGCCCAGGCAATCTGGAGGGTCTGTCCCACCATCAGGCGCCAGAAAGGTGAAGGAATTCTAACTAGACCCACTGGGAAACCAAAGATCATAAAGGCCACTTTCTCCCTCAACACAACTGGCCAGATCTTTGACTGGCCTCCCAGTCAAGGAAGGTCCTGCCCTCCTCACACGTCTGGCAAGGTCTTCAGCTGAGCTCTTCTGCATTGTGTGTTATGATGAACTGAGTGTGCTCTGCTCCCCTACTGAGAAAGGAAATTATGGCTTTGCTGCACTCACTTTTGTGGGGAAGGGTCTTTTCTGGGTGTCCTTTATTCTAGGAGCGATCATTTCCCTGCTCTCTGGAGTGGCTCTGCCCAGAGCGTGTGCCTGGTGGGCTTCTCCTGGTGTTTTAGCCCAGCTCCCCACCCTACCTTGTCCCCCAACTCCTCTTGCTAACTTGAGGAGAGATAGGCCTACCCTTAGGCAAACCCACCCTAGGAAGGTCTGGGAAGCGGACTGCAGGCTGTGTTTCCCCTCCCCCAGTTGCCAGTGGTCTTGAACTCACCCACCTTGGCCTCCCAGAGTGATGCGGGTGCTTTGAACTTGAGGGTGGGCTTATACTAGGACAGAAGCAGATTGGCAAGCTAACTGGGAAACCCTTCAACCTCTAGCCTAGGGTCAGGAGGAGGATTGGTCAGTTGTAGCTAGGACTCCAGTAAAAAACCCTCATAAATTTTAAAGAGCTTTAAAACCCTTTAAATTTTCATGAGGGGCATTCATGAGGAGGCAGAAAATTGGGTGGGAGCAGTTGGGTGGCCTGAAGATTCTCCACGCCCAGTTGTGGGGACAGAGGGGAACCACATGGTTAGATCTTTTACAACAGGGACTTCAGAAAATTATGAAGCTCCTTTATTTTTATTTATATATACTTATATTTTTTATTTATTTATTTTGAGATAGAGTCTCACTTTGTTGCCATTGGTAGAGTGCCATGGTGTTATACCTCTCAGCAACCTCAAACTCCTGGGCTCAAGTGATCCTCTTGCCTCAGCCTCCCAAGTAGCTGGGACTACAGGCGCCTGCCACAGTGCCTGGCTATTTTTAGAGATGGGGGTCTGTTGCTCAGGTTGGTCTTGAACTCACCCACCTTGGCCTCCCAGAGTGATGCGGGTGCTTTGAACTTGAGGGTGGGCTGATACTAGGACAGAAGCAGATTGGCAAGCTAACTAGGAAA
Organism: Perodicticus potto; assembly: GCA_963574655.1. Classification (NCBI taxonomy): domain Eukaryota; kingdom Metazoa; phylum Chordata; class Mammalia; order Primates; family Lorisidae; genus Perodicticus; species Perodicticus potto. The sequence continues at coordinate 7,272 of CAUYRH010101967.1, read as the reverse complement.
CCCTTCAACCTCTAGCCTAGGAGCATCTGGTGATCTTCCCCCAACCACTATCCTACCCAACTTAGAGAAAGCAAGGCCAGCCATCAGAGAATCTCACACTGCAGCCCCCCAAAGGGAGCATCAGAAGGCTGTGTGTGAGAAGGGCTACAGATATAAATCCTAACAGAGAAGGGGTGGTGAGGCCCATATCCAAATTACAACTGATTTCAGCCTGCCAGTTTTAGTTTAAGTTGCCAAACAGGTCTCTAGGATGCTAAGTAACCCCAATTAGATAATATTTCAATAACTATTTAGAGACAACCTAACATTTTCTGCTAAAAAACTATAATTAATATAAAAAATAAGCTGAAAATATGCGTGAAGAACTAGCAGAAAAATCCTGGCAACATGAAAAATCAGAGCAAATCAACTCCCCTAAGAGATGAAAGAGAGATACAGCAGAATATACCATCAATAGCAAAATTGTTGAAATGTCAGAAACAGATTTCTGAATACGGATGGCAAATAAGATGGATGCAATTGAGGAGAAGATGGGGGAAAAAAAAATCTAAAAGTAATCCAAAACTTGTCTCAAGAAATTAGTGAAGTTAAAGACAAAGCACCAAGGATCTGAAACAGAATTAGGAAAGATAGCAGAGCTTAAAGAATTGAAAGAAGAATTCAGGCGGCGCTTGTGGCTCATCAAGTAGAGTGCCGGCCCCATATACTGAAGGTGACGGGTTCAAACCCGGTCTCAACCGAACTGCAAAAACAGAAAAATAGCCAGGTGTTGTGGTGGGCACCTGTAGTCCCAGCTACTTGGGAAGCTGAGGCAAGAGAATCACCTAAGCCCAGGAGTTGGAGGTTGCTGTGAGCTGTGTGATGCCACGGCACTCTACCAAGGGCAATAAAGTGAGACTCTGTCTCTACAAAAAAAAAAAAAAAAAAAAGAGGAATTCAAGGAGCTTCAAAACACAGTAGAGAGCCTCAGTAACAGAGTAGAACATGGAGAAGAAAGAATTTCAGAAATTGAAGACAAGACCTTGGAATTAACCCAATCATTGTAAGAGTCAGAAAAAAGAACAAAAACTCAATATTCCCTGAGACAGTTATGGGATTACTTCAAAAGATAAAACATCCAAAATTAAAGGGATTCCTGAAGGAGAAGAGAATGGCTCTCAAAAGCACTGAACCTTTACTTTAAGACTTGAGAATTTCCCAAGCACTGTGAGAGACATAGAAATTTAGATAGTAGAGTGTTTCAGAACCCCAACATGTCTCAATTCAAACAAAACATCTTCTAGACACATTGTAATTAACTTTGCCAAAGTCAATATGAAAGAGAGAATCCTGCAAGCAGAAGGTGTAAGAAAAATATTACCTACAAAGGAAAAAATATCAGGATGACTGTAGACTTTTTAAACCACAAGGGAGTGGCATCAGCCTTTAACCTTCTTAAACAAAACAATTTTCAGCCCAGAATCCTGTATCCTGCTAAACTGAGTTTCATTTGTGATGAAGAATTCACATAATTTACTGATACGCAAATGTTGAGGAAATTGCCACAACTAGACCAGCTCTACAGGAAGTACTCAGACCCATTCTTCATACTGGCCAGCATGATGGTTTATCACCCAAGTAAACACATCCAGAAATTAAAAAACAAAGTCTTGCTCTACAGTGGCACAAGGGATAAAACTAAGCACTGACCCACCACAAAACCAGACAAATGAAACACCATACCTATCAATTCTCTTAATAAATGTGAATGACTTGAACTTCCCACTAAAGAGGCACAAGCTGGCTGACTAGAAACAAAAGCTCAAACCCCATCTGCTGTCTCCAAGAAACACACCTAAGGATAAAAGAACTAAGGGTGAAGGGATGAAAAATAGTATTCCAGACAAATAGCATCAAATAAAAACAGGGGTTGCAATCTAACTTGCAGTTATAATTGGATTTAAACCAACACAAATAAAGACAAAATGGACACTACATACTGGTCAAAGGGCTTCCCCTTCTCTACAACATGAAGAGATTTCAATTGTTAACATTTATGTACCCAACCTAAATGCTCCTAGATACATAAAGGAACCTTAAATGATCCTGAACAATATGGTATCTTACAGCTCCATAGTAGTTGGAGATTTCAACACCCTTCTGAAGTAAAGGACAGATCCTTCAAACAGAAACTAAACAAAGTAACAAATGGACTTAACAAAGACATACACATAACATTTCATCCTAATAAAAACTGAATACATATTCTCTTCAGCCCATGGATCATCCACCAAAATTGATCATATCTTAGGTTACAAATCTAACCTCATCAAATTTAAAAGAATATAAATTATTCCTTGTGTCTTCTCACACAATCACAGAATAAAACTTAACACTAACAGAAATCTTCATACCCACATAAGGTTATGGAAACTAAATAATTTTATGCTGAACAACAGCTGGGTTAAGGACAAGATTAAGAAGGATATCATTAGATTTCTCGAACAAAATGATAATGAAGCCACAATCTATCAAAACCTGTGGGATACTACAAAGGCAGTCCTAAGAGGAAAATTTATGGCATTAGATACCTTTATCAAGAAAACAGAGAGTCAACAACTTAATGACCACCTGAGGCAACTGGACAAAGAACAATCCAACCTTGAATCTAGCAGACGGAATAACTAAAATCAGACCAGAATTAAATGAAATCAAGAACACAAGAATCATTCAGAAGATCAGCAAACCAAAAAGTTGGTTCTTTGAAAAGATTAATAAAATTGACCCAGCTTCTGTGCTCCCCGCAGGGTGCCATGGCCTTGCGGCTCCTGCACCGGCTGTGGCAAGCCTTGGCTGGCGAGGCCCTGGGGAGGCGGCAGTCAGTCCCGAGGCCGAGCAGTTCCTGGAGAGCTCAAAGCTGGAGGATGACGCCGCCGAGGGTCTGTCCTCCCGCCTTAGCGGCACCCTCAGCTTCACCAGCACCGAGGACGAAGAGGACGAAGAGAATGAGGAGGACGAGGAGGAGGCTGGCCCTGACCTGCTGCCTCCGGGGGAGGAGGCGTCTGGAGAAGACCCAGAACGGAGTCCTCCATGTGATGGGCAGCGGGGCAGTCAGCTCCTGGCCTGGCAGCTGCAGGATTTCTGGAAGAAGTCCTGGAACACCCTGATACCCCAGAGGCTGCTCTTTGAAGTGACCAGCACCAACTTTGTCAAGGACCCACCCTCCAAGTACATGACAAGCCTCAGCTCTACACCCTTGCCGTGATGGGCCCAGGGCTGCCAGATCACCAGCCAGCCCCGAGGAGTCCTGGAGTTGAGAAATGAGAGGAGGGCTGCAGTTCTAGCCCAGGGAAATTAAGGTCAGCCACTCCAGTGGTATCAGTCACTTTATTGGATTTGAGGGCCGGAGGACTGTCCTTCTGCCTTAGGAGTGGTGGTAGTGATACCGGAATTTCAGGCTCTTGGTCTCAGCGATTCGAAGAAGGAATCGACGGACCACAATAGTGGTGGTAAGTTAGGGTTTATTTACAGGAAAGAATTATAAGTAAAGGAAGAACTAAACCTCCAGGCAAGAGGACCCAGGAGGGGAGCAAACTTTCTTGCTCCCTCTCTGAGGTTCAGCCGAGGTCTGCCTCTGGAGGGAAACAGGCAGCTCTTCCTGTTCCCTCTCTGAGGTCTAGCCGAGGTCCGCTTCTGGAGGGGAGCAGGCAGCTCTTCCTGCTCCCTCTCCGAGGTCTAGCCGAGGTCCGCTTCTGGAGGGGAGCAGGCAGCTCTTCCTGCTCCCTCTCCGAGATCTAGCCAAGGTCTGCTTCTTAGCTGTTCTCTCTTCGAAGTCCTGCTGAAAATCTGCCCTTGGGCTCTCTGCTTAGGGGTTTATGTCGTCCCAGGGACTTGTTTTGTTGGAGCTTCTTAGGGGCGGGTCTTCATCAGTTACAGCCAGCTGTCCAATGAAGACCTGGGCCCTTGAGACTGACATGATATTAACCAGTCAGATTTGCATGTGGAGCAGACAGCAAGGCGCCAGTGTCTTCCGCACAGGTCCAGCCCTTTTGCAAGCTGGTTTCTCCATCCGCCACAGCATCAGCGCTGACTGGGCCAAGGCAGCGGTTGTAGACCTGCTTTGTCCTGCATCAGTAGAAGTGAGGTACTTGAAGCTCCAGGTCACGTGGTGCCTCTGGTTATAACTTGCTTTTTGAGACCCGGGTCTTTACTCGGATCACACCTTCCTGGGCACAGGACACAGCCAGGACTCGGTCCCGACGCCACAGCCGCCCATGGACCAACCCCCGAGAGCCACCTGTGGGTGAGGGGGTGGGTGAGAATGACCTCCTCTCTGCTTCAGCACAAACATGCTTCTTGAAGGGGGTTTGGCCCAGGGGAGGGCTGTCCCACACAAGGGCACACCCAGTGCTCCAAATCTCTAAGTGCCGCTTTCTGAGCCTGTGTTACAGACAGTTGTTGGGTGACTCCTTCTATGGGAAGCCACTTAACAGTTTAAAAGCACTTTCATGTACATGCTGGCTTCCTCAAAAAGATCAGAGGGAGGAACTCTGAGAAAAGTCTCCTTCGATAGCTCGGCTAGGATCTGCCATACCTCTGGCCACTTGTGTTCCCTTTACAATAAATGAAGCCAAGCTCAAAAAAAAAGCAAAAGAAAAGATTAATAAAATTGAAAAACCAGAAACAGAAAAGTAAGATCTCTAATATCCTCAATCAGAAGCAAAAAAAGGAGAAATAACAGATACCACAGAAATAAAAGAGATCCTCAACGATTACTGTAAAAAAACCATATGCCCAGAAATTTGAAGATGTAGGGGAAAGAGACCAATACCTGGAAACATACCACCTTCCTAAACTGAACCAGAAAGAATTAGAAATATTGAATAGACCTTTATCAAACACTGAAATTGCATCAACAATACAAAAATCTTTTTTTTTTTTTGAGACAGAGCCTCAAGCTGTCACCCTGGATAGAGGGCTGTGGCATCACAGCTCACAGCAACCTACAATTCCTGGGCTCAATCGAGTCTCTTGCCTCTGCCTCCCAAATAGCTGGGACTACTGGTGCCCGCCACAACGCCCGGCCAGTATTTTTTTTTTTTTGGTTGCAGCCGTCGTTGTTTGGTGGGCCCGGGCTAGATTTGAACCCGCCAGCTCAGGTGTATGTGGCTGGCGCCTTAGCCCACTGAGCCACAGGCACCGAGCCCAAAAATCTTCTAAAAAAGAAAAGCCCTGGATCAGATAGTTTCACACCAAAAGTTAGACTTTCAAAGAGGACCTAGTACCTATATTGTGTAACCTAGTCCAAAACATTGGCAAGGAAGGAATCATCCTCAACATGTTCTATGAAGCAAATAGCACCCTTATTTCAAAACCAGGAAAGGACATCAACAAAAAAGGAAAACTATAGGTCAATATTGTTAATGAACATCGATGAAAAAATACTCAATAAGATCTTAGGAAACAGGATACAGCTACATGTTAAAAAAATTATCCATCATGAGCAAGTGGTTTTATCCTAGGGATGCAAGGTTCATACAACATACATAAATCCACAAATGTAATTCACCACAAAAATAAAATAAAAAATAGAGACCATATGATTCTCTTTATGTGGAATAGCCATTTGACAAAATCCAGCATCCTTTTCTGACAAGAACACTTAATAGGCATAGGTGAAACGTATCTTAAACTGATAGAGGCCATCTACAACAAACCTATAAGCAATGTCATATTGAATGGAATAAAACTGAAAGCATTTCCACTTAGAACTGGAACCAGACAAGGATGCCCATTATCACCACTGCTACTCAATATAGTGCTGGAAGTCCTAGCCAATGCAGTCAGGCAAGAGAAGGAGATTTTTTTTTTGCAGTTTTTGGCCGGGGTGGGTTTGAACCCACCACCTCTGGCATATGGGGCCGGCACCCTACTCCTTTGCGCCACAGGCACCACCCAAGAGAAGGAGATTAAGTGTATTCAAACAGGGACAGAGGAGGTTAAACTCTTGCTCTTCACAGATGATGTGATCTTATGCCTAGAAAACCCCATGATGGCGGCACCTGTGGCTCAAGGAGTAGGGCATCAGCCCCATTATACCAGAGATGGTGGGTTCAAACCCGACCCTGGCCAAAAAGTGCAAAAAAAAAAAAAAAAAGACACCCCCATGGACTCAACTACAAAGCTCTTAAAAGTGATCAAGAAATATAGTAACATCTCAAGATACAAAATCAATGTCCACAATTCAGTAGCCAGCATATATATAAATAATAGTCAAACCAAAAATCAAATTAAAGACACAATTCCCTTCACAGTAGCTCCAAAGAAAATGAAATACCTGGGAACATATCTAAAGAATGTGAAAGATCTCTATAAAGAGAACTGTGAAACCCTGAGAAAAGAAATAGCAGATGTTAACAAATGGAAGAACATACAATGCTCACAGCTGAGAAGAATGAATATTGATAAAATATCCATACAACCCAAAGCAATCTACGGATTTAATGCAATCCCCATAAAAGCAGCAATATCATATAGTGAAAAACTTGATAAAAAACAGTATTTCATTTCATATGGAACGAGAAAAACACCTGAATAGCCAATATAATTTTAAGAAATAAAAACAAATCCAGAGACATCACATTACTGGATTTAGGTTATACTACAAGTCTATAGTGACCAAAACAGCATGGTATTGACACAAAAATAGAGATATAGATCTATGCAATAGAATAGTGAATCTAGAGATAAACCCAGCCACATAGCACAATCTGATCTTTGATAAAACAAACAAAAGCATGAACTTGGAAATGAATCCCTATTTAATAAATGGTACTGGGAGAACTCGTTAGCCACACGTAGAAGACTAAAATTGGACCCAAAGCTCTCACCACTGACAAAAATTCACTCTTGACTCGGCGCCTGTGGCTCAACGGGCTAAGGCGCCAGCCATATACACCTGACCTGGTGGGTTCGAATACAGCCTGGGCCCGCCAAACAACAATGACGGCTGCAACCAAAAATGGCCGGGTGTTGTGGTGGGCGCCCGTAGTCCCAGCTACTTGGGAGGCAGAGGCAAGAGACTCGCTTGAGCCCAGGAATTGGAGGTTGCTGTGAGCTGTGATGCCACAGCACTCCATCCAGGGTGACAGCTTGAGGGTCTGTCTCAAAAAAAAAAAAAAAGAATATTAAAATAATGTAAAGTACCTTTCCTAACTACAATGTAATGAAACTGGAAATCAAGAGCAGAAGAAAAACTAGAAAAACCACTAATCTGTAAAAATTAAATAACAC
>CAUYRH010101966.1:0-11123 GCA_963574655.1 Perodicticus potto | reverse complement strand
GCTGAGAACACGTGTGCACACCTGGTGGAGGGCTGGAAACACACGTGTACACACTTAGTGGAGGGCTGGGAACACATGTGTACACACCTGGTGGAGGGCCGGGAACACAGGTGTACACACTTAGTGGAGGGCTGGAAACACGTATGTGCACACCTGGTGGAAGGCTGAGAACACATGTGCACACTTAGTGGAGAGCTGAGAACACAGATGTGCGCTCTTAGTGGAGGGCCAAGAACACACATGCATAGCTGGTGGAGGGCTGAGAACACGTGTGCACACTTAGTGGAGGGCTGGGAATACATGTGGCATACGTAGTGGAGGGCTGAGAATACACATGTGTAAACCTAGTGGAGGGCTAGGAATACATGTGTGCACACTTAGTGGAGGACTCAGAACATACATGTGCACACTTAGTGGGGGGACTGAGAACACATGTGTGCACATTTAGTGGAGGGCTGAGAACACACATGTGCATATCTGTTGAAGGGCGGAGAACACATGTGTGCACACTTAGGGGAGGGCTGGGAACACATGTGTGCACACCTGGTGAAGGGCTGAGAATATATGTGTGCACACTTAGTGGAGGGCAGGGAACGTGCATGTACACACCTGGTGGAGGGCTGAGAATATACGTGTGCACACTTAGTAGAGGGCTGGGAACATTCGTGTGCACACCTGGTGGAGGGCTGGGAACACACACGTGTGCGGCCAGCACACCTCCTGCCAGCACACTCTAGGTCATTTTCCTCCCCACTACAACTCCCTTCCCTCTCACCACAAAGCAACCTTCATTTGCTGATAGGTGCAAATGGGTTGAAGGCCCATTGGAAATCTACTGCAAGAGAGACTGACTTTCAACACAAGTTTTGTTTAGGATCAAAAATGACCCTTTGTATCTTGTTTGTTATGAGTTGTATGGGTTAGGAGAAATAAGAAGGACAATTCAATTATGTTTAAATTCCCTATACAGCTTACTCTGAACCTAAATATAGACAAAAACAAAACATTATCTTTAAGCAAATAAAACGCAATGCACCTAACATGGCCTCTAACTGGCAAATTCCCCTACCCGACTAGGACACTGGCCACTGTCCGCTCTGGGACTGAAGCTAACAAATGGGTGAGGGTCTACCCCTTGGCCTCTCCAGAACCACCCCCCTAGAACCCAGCAAGGGCAGGATACTCCCCAGGAAAGCCTGCTCGGGCAGGCCCCGTGGTGACCACCGCAGACAAGCTCATCCTCTTCCTAGAAAAAGCTCCACCAGAAAATACCTGCAGGTCGGAGACAGGACCAGCCAAGGATGTCCCTGCGCCTGGGTCATCTGTGTAACTGGAAATGTCTGCCTGTCCTGTGGGTTTCGGGGACCCTGCAGGCAGAGGGTCCTGACACAGTGCCACACCTTGGCCTGGCTACCCTGAAACACTGAAGCCAGGATCAAGCCAGGACCCCAGCAAGTGCTACAGGGCACAGAACAGCATATGCTTTCCAATGATGGGGAGTTCAGTGCCAAGCCCTGAACAGCCCAAAGCAGAGCTTGCCAAGGAGGCAACACCTACCCCGCCGCACCCTCTCCTGACGCACCACAGACAAGGAACATAGCACTGAACCCTGGGGCTAAGACAAAGGAAGCCACAGGGAGGATCCACCAGGGAGAAATTAAAGAGCAAAACCAGGGACTGGAGCACATGCATGAAGGGGAGACCAGGGTGCACAGGGCCCAACAACGGCTACTCACTCCTCCTAGAAGAAAAGAAATAGCCTTAAAATAGAATCCCATCACACGTTCCTGCACCAAATCTCGCTACAGTAATTGCATCTGTGAGAAAGAGAACTGTGAGAGAAATTAGGTGTTCTCTGGGCTCAGCTGTGAGTAATCCACAGGGCCCCCCACTGAGAATTCCCATTACAAGGCCTGAATGTAAGTACAGGCAGCTCCACCTTGGCCCGCAGACCCATGCACGAAGCCCCTAGCCCATAATTGTCTGCACTGTGCGGCCCCCTGCCAAGTCCACATCAATATGGCCAATTCTTTGAGGCTCCACCTTGTGCTCACTCTGTGTCAGGGGCAGGGACACCCACCGCGAGAGCCTTTCAGTGACTTTTCATCCTCTAAACCTGTCACACTAATTGAATGAATGAACCAACTTGTTGGAAGGAAAATGTTACTAGTCGCCCACAAGAGGGGGGCAGGAAGGGAGCCACGCTCCAGACTGAATGTGCAGTGAAATTAATAGAGCTGCTCTCATCCTCAGTAACGGGAGCTGGGCGAACAGTGGTGATAACACCAGTTTTCCTTCCCAACCCATCACATGGCCTGGAATCATACCTTCAGTTTCATGTTTCCAAGTCATTTTTGTTCACCTGCCCTGGCAAAGAGCTGGACACCTAACACATGGGAGGCAGACCTCACTGCAGACCACTGAGGACGCACCTACTCTGTCTGGGCACATAGCACTGGCTTCCCCCAGGATGGGGGGCGCGTCCCAGGCTCCACCTATAGTGGGCTGCAAATTTTCTGAGGCCACCCTGGACCCACAGAGCATCCACCACTGCGTGTCAGGAGGAAGCTCCCTGCAGGCTCCTCCTCCACATTTGTCCTGGCCCAACATCCCCCACCCGGCTTTCTCCTCCTCCATGTCCATCCTGGCCCAGCGTTCCCCACCTGGCTCTCTCCTCCCCCACGTCCATCTTGGCCCAATGTCCTCCATAACTCTCTCCTCCCCCACGTCCATCCTGGCCCAGCATCCCCCACCCGGCTCCCTCCTCATCCACGTCCATCCTGGCCCAGCATCCCCTACCTGGCTCTCTCCTCCCCCACGTCCATCCTGGCCCAGCGTCACCCACCTGGCTCCCTCCTCCTCCATGTCTGTCCTGGCCCAATGTCCCCCATGACTCTCTCCTCCTCCACATCCATCCTGGCCCAACGTCCCACCTGGCTCTCTCCTCCTCCATGTCCATCCTGGCCCAGTGTCCCACCTGCCTCTCTCTTCCTCTGTGTCCAATTTCAGGAGTTACTTTCAGAAACAGTAAATCCTACACGTCATTGTCCCCCAAACCTGCCTATGCAAGGGGATCAGTAAGACACCCCATACAGTCTTACCTGGAGGGGCTACCTGTGGCCTAGGAATCTAAATAATCAGCCAGATTGGGACAGCTGCTGGTACCTGATTGTATCAGGCAGTCCTCATGTTGCCAGGCGCATCCCATACAGATGAGTTACCAAGGTCCAGACACACCTTGGGTGCCTCAGCATGTTACCTGAGCAGGTACGTGCAGCAGAGTCCACAGACCGCCACATAGTGACAGTTGTGCATCACGATCAGAGGCCACATGGGTGAAGAGCCATGGTGCCCCTACGCCCAGTTCATACACGTGCCAGGCGTCCTCTCCATCACCCAGTGATGACTGCACACGTGACACTTCAAAGGAATGGATTATTGAAAGAGTATGACAGATGACGATGCTGGACATGGGGCCTAAGCTGAAGACCAGACGGCCATTACAGAGCTCCTAACTGCCCGCTGACCATGGAGAGAGGAAGCCAATGGCGGAGAGAGCACACTAACTGCAAAGAAAGCACACTGACCACGGAGAGAGCACACCGACCACAGAGAGAGCACACCGACCACAAAGAGAGCACACCGACCATGGAGAGAGAACACTGACCATGGAGAGAGCACACTGATCACAGACAGAGCACACCAACCACAGAGAGAGCACACCAACCATGGAGAGAGCACACTGACCACACAGAGAGCACACTGACATCGGAGAGAGAACACCAACCACGGAGAGAGCACACCAACCACGGAGAGAGCACACCAACCACAGAGAGAGCACACTGACCACAGAGAGAGCACACTGACCACAGAGAGAGCACACCGACCATGGAGAGAGCACACAGATCATGGAGAGAGCACACTGACTGCAGAGAGAGCACACCAACCACGGAGAGAGCACACCAACCATGGAGAGAGTACACTGACCATGGAGAGAGCACACCGACCACAGAGAGAGCACACTGACATCGGAGAGAGAACACCAACCACAGAGAGAGAACACCGACCGCGGAGAGAGCACACTGACCGCGGAGAGAGCACACTGACTGCAGAGAGAGCACACCGACAGCGGAGAGAGCACACCGACCACGGAGAGAGCACACAGACCACAGAGAGAGCACACTGACCACGGAGAGAGAACACCGACCACGGAGAGAGCACACTGACCACGGAGAGAGCACACCGACCACACAGAGAGCACACCGACCACGGAGAGAGCACACAGACCATGGAGAGAGCACACAGACCACGGAGAGAGCACACCGACCACAGAGAGAGCACACCGACCACAAAGAGAGCACACCGACCATGGAGAGAGCACACCAACAGCAGAGAGAGCACACCAACCATGGAGAGAGCACACCGACCACGGAGAGAGTGTGCTGACCTCGGAGATAGCAGCTGACCGTGGAGAGAGTGCTACCTCCTGTGGGGAGTCCAGTGCAGCCTCAGGGACCCAGAGAGGCAATTTACCCACATAAAGGAGGGACATGCTGGAGGAAGGGGAGGATGACGATGCCCCAGAGGAAATGACACCAGAAAAATCTTTTCTTCACAGAAAAGGACATTTGAACACACTTCCCCAGGTGACAGCAGAAGCTGTTGAGACTTCGAGGCATGTGACAACTCACCAAGGCAGGGGACGCTCACCCTGTCAGATTTCAGGCCCGTGCGGAGTCGCTTTAACTCTGGAGTGATCCAGTGTTTCAAGCCACCCTACACCTGTTTGACCTCAGGGCCACTGCTTTTGTGTCACTACCATTCATAACTGGCAGTTCAGCTTTTATTTTCACAAAAATCTTTAAAGTTCTAGAATGGTCCCAGTGTCCCCACTGATCTTTCCAACGTACATGTGCTCAGCTCACAGGGCCCTGCTGCAGTCCCCGCCCCACACAACTCAGGAGGTACCTGGTACCTTGGCCCCAGTTCTGTGTGTAGCTCTTACCTCGCACCATGGACCACAGTTGCTGTGTTTAAACACTGCCCTCAGGGCCACTGCCTAGCTTTGCAGGAGGGACTCTCCTGCCTGCGGGCATGTGTCCCGACTGACTGGCCAGCTCTTCTGTGTGTGCCACCCTCTGAGAGCACCGGAGAGGCTGCCACAAACTGGAAAATAACTTTGGTTTTTTTTTTTTTTTTTTTTTGAGACAGAGCCTCAAGCTGTCACCCTGGATAGGGTGCCGTGGCATCTCAGCTCACAGCAACCTTCAATTCCTGGGCTCAAGCGAGTCTCCTGCCTCCACCTCCCAAGTAGCTGGGACTACAGGCGCCCGCCACAACGCCTGGCCATGTTTTGGTTGCAGCCATCATTGTTGTTTGGCGGGCCCGGGCTGGATTCGAACCCGCCAGTTCAGGTGTACGTGGCTGGCGCCTTAGCCCGTTAAGCCACAGGCGCCGCGCCTGGAAAACAACTTTGACATAAAGCATTTTTGGCCAAGAAAGTTCCATTTTAGAAAATGGCTGGTTTGCAAACATTGTACGTTCTATAATAGGCAAGAATTCCTGGGCGGCACCTGTGGCTCAGTGGGTAGGGCGCTGGCCCCATATACCAAGGGTGGCAGGTTCAAACTGCAACAAAAAATAGCCAGTTGTTATGGTGGGCACCTGTAGTCCCAGCTACTCGGGAGGCTGAGGCAAGAGAATCGGCTAAGCCCAGGAGTTGGAGGTTGCTATGAGCTGTGTGATGCCACAGCACTCTACCGAGGGTGATAAAGTGAGGCTCTGTCTCTACAAAAAAAAAAAAAAAACCGCAAGAATTCCTTCACTGCTTTAAACTAATCGCAGACTGACGACATGCTGGGATATGGAGAACACTGGGACCCTCAGATCTCTCAGGAACACGCAGCCTCACAAACACTCCATTAATGTAAAAAGACAACTCTCTCTCCTGATGGTTACTCCATAAGTGCTGACCCTGACACACACAGACCCTCCTCCTCCTCCTCAAGAGGCCAGCACAGCATTGCCCACTAGGACCTTCACCTGAGCACTCAGAGGGGACAGTCCAGTTAACCAGCCCACTGTTCCTTCCCTTGGCCAATAGCACCATTGAGAGATACCTGAGGCGGCAGCACCCCTGCAAGTACTCAGAGACTCAGCGCCCCATCCCTTTGTGGCCTCCAAATCCGGGACAGGCAGCACCCTCCCCGCAGCCTGCACAGCACACGTGCTCAGTCTACTCTGAACAAACCAGATTTGTAGCGCCTCTAGTATTTATCCAACAAACATTTATTGAAAGCCCATGATGTGGTAATTATCATGCCCTCATCCACAATGTTTGATCCACAGTGTCTTGAAGCCCACATGGTGACAAGCCATGTGACAGGGAGTTCAAGTCCAGACATCACACTAAGCAGAGAACAGGGAAAGCGTTCTCCCTCCCAGGCCCCGCTGTCTGCTGTCCTCCAAAGAGCGATGCCCCTGCCAGGCTCAGCAACTGCAGGGGGTGAGAATGTCTGCCAGGGACCTCTCTCTGTAGTCACCAAGAACACCAGCCACCTCCTGCCACTGACCTCAGGTTACCTTTGACCTTTCCCCTTTGGGGACATCTGAGTGATACTTGTCTCTTTTCAAAACGCAAAATCTCGGCCTCGGCCTTGACCTTTTCTGGATGTGGGCACCGAGTACTCTGCTTGGCTTCCACACGCTCCTCTCGTGTCACCAAAAGTCAACGTGAGCAGCACATTTGCAAATCTGGCTACTGTTCTGAACCACAGGAGTTACTTCCACAGGGGCACCCCAGCAAAGGTGGGGGGGGGCATGGATGGTCTGCATCTGCGGGCGTCTGCACCTGTGGGTGTTATTTCCAAGTTCTCTGCCCCTCCCAAAGACCAGATGTCACAGAAGCGAGGCTCAAAATCAGGTCTTGCTGTAATCCACGCGGGCTTCCCAAAAGGTAAGCCGCTAACTAAATGGTTGCTGTGTCCCCTCCTCTGTGGCACCATCCATGACTATGTGAAGCCACAGCACCTTTTGTGGAAGGGGGAATGAGTGACTCCTATCCAGACAGCACCCATGGTGACAAATCACAGGAGGCTGCAGCTCTCAGGCGCAAGACACCCACGTTCTAGGAAAACCTGGCAGATACTTGCCACGTCCAGCCATTTTCCTCCTATAACTTACAAAGTTGATGTCACTTTCTAGAAAACACAAGGCACCTAATTCTGCCAACAGCCCCTCTGGTAAAGTTAAAAATTTGAGTTCAAGTTCTCTCCTGGAGTGATGGTCTCACCCCTCCTCCAGCCTGTGCCCACACCCTTCATTCTGGCCCGCACAATGACAAGGGACAGTCACGAGCATCTGCCAGTCACATACCAGCTGGCAACACACCAGCACCATGTTCACACTGTCTCCAGCTCTCAAGTCTTCAGGTGAGACGCCGACTAGAACTCTCCCACAAGAAGAGCTCAGCCTGCTGGCCAATAGTGTGGTCCAGCCAGTTAACAAATGCCAATACAAAATGCATTCCATTTCTTAGAGTTTTCAATTTTACTTTTGAGTTGGAATGATAAGCACTGGGTTTTTGAATACTAAGTGGATATAACATTTAATTACTTATGCAAATGAATTGACAAAATGACATCTAGAGTTTTCAACATATTTTCCTTTTTGAAGTTTCTCCAAGAGAGAGATGTCAAGAGGCAGCTTTCCTGAGATGTGCCACAGAAATCAATGGGGAGAAAGAGGCGTGGCAGATGGTCCTGGATGAACGGAGGGGACAGGCCACGCTTCCAGGACAGCTACATGACATGCTCTCCGCTCAAAGACATGTTTGATCCAAAACACAAAAGCAAACTTATGGTTTCCATAAACGAAAGAAAAATGAAGCTGAATAGTGGAGTAAATTGCTAGTTTCCTCCCCAGGATGTTCTGTGCTGCTCTCAGGGCCATATGTTCTGTTTGATGCAAATGAGGCAGAAGCAAAGTCTAACACTTCTCACATTTAAAAGCAGTGACCACTTATACCTCATACTCATCAATGCTGTGGGGAAATAATGAATTAAAATTAGGCCTAAGATCTGGGGTAAAAACAAGATAAAGTCTGTCTTCACCCTAAGCAATGTGGGTCTATTTTATGTTCAGATCCGTGGAACTCCCCAGCAGCGACACCAACGGGAGCCCACGTTGCTGAAGAAGGGCGGCCTGGACAGCACACCCAAGTTCCATACGGACAGTCAGGTTTCATCACAGGCATGCTTCAGTACTTCAGTAATACCCACTTCTCTGAGAATATCTACAGAAAGGTTGCATTAAAATGCAATTTTTCAGGAATTCATTAATTTTACAAGCTGCTGACTCTTCCTCAGAGATCAAAGACTATCATGGGGCCCCTTTGAGGAACTGACCTGCATCAGTGTAGGAATCAGATGAGGACACAAGTCCCACAGAAGCCCTAAACCGTGAAGGACATACCCAACCTCTGAGAAAGGAAAGCACAACTCTGGGCTCTTCAGCCAACTTGGTTTGGGGAGAACCAGAACAGGTGCTGAGGAAGTCTCAATAAACCACATTGACAGCAGCTTCAAAACGTGACCCCTGAATTGCAAATCCGGACATGAGTTAGTTAATACCCTGAGTGCTGCCAGAGTCTCATTCCAGACGCCTATGAGTACTGAGGCGTGTCTCAAAGAATTAAAATAAGAGGAAGATAAAAATGAGGAAAATAAAAAGAACCCTCTACTCCTCGTGAAATAGCAAGTGCTGGGCTTGGTGCCCGCCACGCACAAGAAATCCCTGCACCACAGTCAAACCAGGTCAGGGCTCACACAGACCTGATGTCCATTCTGTGTGCTCAGTAGTGACATCACTGGCACTGCCCACTCCCGCCACCCTCCACAGACGGCTGGAGGAAAGGGTGCCAGCAAGTCCGGAACGAGCCAGCTCCCTGGACAGGAGCCACATCCATTAAACTAAGACCGCTGGCCTCCTCCACCAGTCAACTCGAGGTGACAAGAAAAAGAAAGCCAGTGGCGAGGGGCTCAAAATGCAAGTTTTAAGATAACCAAGGAAATAGGAGCACAAAATAAATCTGTTGGGAATCAATGAACAGGAGGGAGGAACCCGTCCTGCCCACCTGAGCTGCGTGCAGGATGGCAGTTCAGGGCAGCATTAAGTGAAGGCAGTGGACCCTAGGGATACCCCCATGTCCTTCTCTGGGTGGGCGGCACAGGCCACGCCTCAGTGGAGAAGCCCTGTGGCCCACCAGTGACCCTGACTATACCATCCACGTCTCTCTGAGCACTCAGTGTCACCTGGAACAGTTCTGGAGGGAAGAGATCTCAGCCATAAGATCCTCTGATATCTCATCTTCTGGGTCAGAGAACAGAAACAATGATACTGCAGGGCCCTGAGGCCAGAGGGTTAGGGCCAAGACTGGAATCATACTGTGAGACAGCTGAGCACTGCCTACATGGTCCTTTCCAGGTCCGTCTCACTCAATCCCTACACTCCCCTCTGAGAAGCAGTTCCTTCAACCCACTTTCTAGGTGAGGATGAGCCCGAAGCTGGGAAGTGGCCGCAGATTCCAGCACCTACCAGCCATTGCTAGGTCCCTCTCTGTATACCCAGATTTCTCCCTCATTGTCGAGGGCCCGGATGGCGTGTGACCTGCACTCAGGGTGTCCCACGTGTGTAACCAGCACCATCCACCAGGCCACGTGCTCCCATCCTCTGGGCTTTATTAAGCAGCTGCCCTAGTGGAAGAGAAGCAATGATGAAGACAGGCACAGATGGATCCTCTCAGCTGTGATGGAATTTGGCCAAGGAGCAAAGAGGGCATCATTTTCTGAAGCTCTGCCTGTGGACCTTTATAGCTCCTATAGTCTGTAATTATGACATTAGGTCTGGGTGTCACAGTGAACATTGCTTTAAGCTAAGGCAGAGGCAATGTTCATGACTGCTGGAGAGAAAGATTAATTAAAGAACTGACTCTGCTGGTTCCTTTACTAACGTGCCCTGCTAAAGTCAAACCACTGTGTGTGTGCTCACAATGGACCTGCACGCTGCCCAGCGGTGCAGTGCCCAGCTGTCACGAAATACCCTTTCCAGCAGGAGGGCAGAGAGGCCCACACAGGACAGTGCTCAGAGCAAACAGAAGACTCTGCACCACCACAGGCTCTGGCTCGGCCCACCTGGGATAGCCAGGCCTGTACATGGGACACCTGCAGGAGCTCACCAGGTGGTGGTTGCGAAGGTCGGCCCACGAGTGCACATCAGCTTGGCTAGACGTGGTGCTGTGTCTGCTGCACAGCAGTCCTCTTGTCCCGAGGATGTGACTGACACTGGACCAGCCAACTCTGATGAAGGAGGTCACCCTCCAGAACGCAGCCAGACAGTCAAGAAGAGCAAAGACAACCATGCACACTGCCCTGAAAACCCTAGCTGCTCGCCGGAAAGCCCTAGCTGATGTGCCATCTGAAAAGACAGCAAATCCCTGTCTATTGTGGTTGATGCCTTAATGTCGAACTCGCCTCAGCCTTAAATTCTGCCTGGATTTCCTATTTCAGTGGCTCCCCCAGCCTGCCGCTGAGCGTTAAAACCAATCTGAGACTCTCTACAGCAGGGTTTCCCATGAACTCGCTCCCATAGGAGGGAAGGAGGAGGCACAGCACTTTTTTTCATGCCAAAATGGGGGAAAAATAATTTTTAAAAATAGGGAAACACATTTTCATACAGCCATATCAGCATTGTAATTAACACATCATATCCCAGAAGATCACCTGTTGCCCAGACAACATTCAGCAAGATATATAAACTGCTTTGTTTTGGGTTTGGTTTGGTTTTGTGTTGGTTTTTGTTCTTTTGTTTTTTGTTTTTTGTTTTTAATTTCAACATTTTCCCTAAAGATTTTTCTTTTCTTTTTTTTTCTTTCTTTTATTTCTTTATTTTTCTAGTTTAAATATAATTTTCCACTGTTGCCTTTTTCAACAATTAGAACTTCATTTTTGCTAGTGTTTCTACCCCTATTATTTGGTTTTTCCCCCAATTTTATCCCATAAAGTTTTTGGTTTGCTTGTTTTGGTTTGATTTATTGCATTTTTGTCTTTCCTCTCTACTTGGTGGAG
>CAUYRH010101963.1:0-34012 GCA_963574655.1 Perodicticus potto | reverse complement strand
AAAAGCCAGGCGTTGTGGCAGGCGCCTGTAGTCCCAGCTATTTGGGAGGTGGAGGCAGGAGACTCGCTTGAGCCCAGGAATTGGAGGTTGCTGTGAGCTGTGATGCCACAGTGCTCTATCCAGGGTGACAGCTTGAGGCTCGGTCTCCAAAAAAAAAAAAAAGTGAATACAAAGTTCAGCTGTGCATCCCCGTGTGCTCAATGGTGGCTGAGTCTTTCTGGGTGCACTGGGGCCGATTAGGAGGTGTGGATTGGGTTCTTGTCCCCACTGTGTCAGCTCTCTGCTCTCCCAACCTCAGCTGAACTCTGTGACACTGAGGGTGACACTGAGGGAGGCCCTCCGGAGAGGCAAAACCTGATTCTTCTGCTTCCATTTCCTCACGGCTTCACCCCAGTGCCCCTGTCTGCCCTCCTTTTCCCATATCCCACTTATCTCAGCCTCTGCTCAGCCTCTCAGAGCTGTGCGGTGGTGCCTGTGTAGGACCTTCTGGTCTGAGAACTTGACTTTGGTACATGCATCCTACCATGTGGAAATCTCTCTAGCTTATCCTTGTGGTAACTTCCTCCAGGGAATCCACGTGGATTGGGCCACAGCTGTGGGTGCAGTGGGCCCATTCTGTACAGCCCACCCAAGGGGCCTTGGATCAGTGGTTCTCAACCTTCCTAATGCTGAGAACCTTTAATACAGTCCCTGTGGGTCGCGACCCACAGGTTGAGGACCGCTGCCTTGGATGTTTAGAAAGGCTCCAGTGGTGGGAATTACCTGCTATTTCTTAAAGTCCAGGATGGTCTTTTGTTCCCTTTGAGGGGATTTCATGGTGCAGCTGCTGAGAGCTGGGTTCTGGGCTCTAATCGAGCCATACCTCCACAGTCTTACCCTGAGCATGCCCCTGGCTTCCCTAGGCCTTACATGTCCTATGGTAGAAGCACATGCCTGTGTTACTCCTGAGGTTGAAGATTTAGTGAGGAGGATGGGGAACATGTTTCTCAGACTATAACATGTTCTATAGAATTTAAGAGCTTGTTTTCATTATGTACCCTCCCACCACCTTTACACACACACACACACACACACACATGCACACACACACACACACACACACTTTTGGTGTGTAATAGATATGGCTCACTGATAGTTTGTGCCTTCCCCACTCTCCTTCCCTCTC
This sequence comes from Perodicticus potto, assembly GCA_963574655.1. NCBI lineage: Eukaryota > Metazoa > Chordata > Mammalia > Primates > Lorisidae > Perodicticus > Perodicticus potto. Next base: position 32,847 of record CAUYRH010101963.1, on the reverse strand, counting down.
TCTTCCTTCTTACAGCCCACAGTCTCCCAGCCACAGTGCTTACCTGGATGCATCTTAATGGGCAAGAGCAGAGACAGAGACAAGGAACACCTGTGTCCAACAAGTAACATTTTAGTTTGCTGTATAGTAAATCACAACTTCTTTCTTCCCAAGGATACACACACACAGCTCCTTTAAAGGACAAAAGGGATAAAACTACTCCCTTGGCTTAGCGTGGCACCCAGTATGGAGCTGGCACTCTAGGTGCCAGGCATGGGCGTTGACTATACACAGTGGGTTCAACCACATGGTGAGTAAACAGAGACAAGAGAGCACCATGCATTGACTGTGAACTTCATACTCTCACACCTGTCTCCTGCCTCACCCCACCTCACAATCATGTGTCAATTCATTTCAATTTCATTTCAATCATGTTAATTATTCATGTTGCATGCCTGCCACGTGCCAGGTCATGGTACCCCATCCCTAAAGATTCTTGCCTCTGTGTAAACATCTGGCATAGGTGTGAGAGAGGGAGGCTTGGAGAGATTAGTGTACCCAGAGAAGGGAAGGGGAGGGCGAGATAGTGGGGGGTGCCTCTGAGGGATCCAGCACACTCCATGATCTTTGCCCTGAAGCACAAGTGATCGGAAAGCCCTCCAGGGTCCTAGAGGCTTGTTCCTATTTCCTCCCACCAGTATTGGAAGGGAGTGTGAGCTTGGGATCACCAACAAGCCTTGCTCTCCTCAGGTGGAGGATGTTGGGGTGCCCTGGGCTTGCCTTGCTTGAGGCTGGCATGCAAGTCACAATGAACAACTCCAGAATGGAACTAGTGCACACATAGTATGTTCATTTTTTTTAACCCATAAATCAGAGTATAGTATGTATCATCAGGACCAAATATTTAAAACATGGCCCTCTGGTACTCATGTGGTTGCTGAGCGTACAAGTACACACAGTCCCCCCAAATACCATGGCCCCATTCCCTTGCAAGACATGGTCCCCAGGCACATTTTGAACCACCCATTTTCATTGGCTTTGGCGTGTGCCACAAACGTTCAGCTGAGGTCAGCTTGGGCTCCATAGCCATAGTCCTTCTGCTCCCCCATCCTTTCCCTTAGTGGGTGATGAGGGTGGAAGAGACCTATAGGGCAGGGCTTGGGGGAGGGAGAGGTAAAAAACACCTTGGGGCCAGTCAGGATCTGGGTAAGAAGAAGGAGCAGAGACAATGGCTGTACTACATCTCCCCAATCCAGGCCCAGGTATCTGAAGGACAGGAGTTGATAGCTTGGGAAGGGACCTAATACATCCCCTTTGACCCTCAGCTAAGCCCCCTCTGCCTGGCATGGGAGAGGCTGTAAACCAACGATAACTCAAGTGGGGCAGGGCAGATGGACAGATGAGCTTGCACATGCACAGCCACACAAAGACACAGAGGCACAGGTACCAATTCGATGCGCACGCACACACATGCCCAAGGAGACCATGACACATAGACACTCAACACACAGGGACCCCTGCGACAAAAGGCAGAGCCAAGTCCTTACCGGAGAGTGCAGAGCAGGGGCAGGAAGTCTAAGGTGCTGCCTGTCCTCAGGTGTATTTGTATGTGATGGGGAGGAGCTGGGGTTGGCCAGGTGCCCTGGGAGGGTCACAGGCAGAGGTTATGAAGCAATAAGGAGGGATTAAACATTATCTGGGCAAAGAGCAGCTGGAAGCAGGATGTGTGTGTGTGTGAGAGTGTGCATACCTGTGCGAGTGGGGAGAAGATATGAGGAGTGGGGAACAACCCATTGCCAGATTGGAATGTAGTGAGATGCCACAGAACCAAGGCAAGGGTCCTCTACCCTGGCCAGTCTGTTTAGCACCCAGAGACCAGCTCTAAAATTTGTGGATTTCCTATGGAATGCCAGGCCATGCACGGGGTGCTTAATACACATTAGATGATCCACTGACTCTTATAAAACAGATAGGATGGAGGAGGAAATAGTGACTCTAATGAAGGACCTACTGGAATCTGTCCTGAGTGCCAAGCCCTGGGCACAAGTTCTTAAATGTTTTGCCCAGCTCAGAGAGCTAGCCTGGGAATGGAAATCACACAGAAAAGGAGACTTTTGGGATGGGATCTAGGCAAGTGGGAAGGAGCCCAGGATGCCAGCTTGCTCTGCACTCTGGTTCCCTTTGATCTTTGTGGCCACTGCTGCCAAAACCTCTTGCTGGGTGTGCTTTGGCCATGGCAGCCTCCCATAGTCCCTGCAGACAGATCAGGTGCCACTGTTTCAAAATCTCCCATCTTCTTGGATCCTTACTTCTAATGTCTCTTTCTCCCAGTGTACTATGCACCTAGAATGCAAAGACCAAGGTGGTTCTCTTAGTCACCTTTATGTTCCAAGGGACAAGTCTTTGGCACTTCTCCTGGCATCAGCAGATGCTTGGTAAATATTTGGTGGATGAGTGGTCAGTTATTATAGGGTAATAACTGGCTTCCATTTCTTTTCCTTATGCTTTTTTTTTTTGTCTAGACTAGTATGTTAATTTTGTGTGTGTGACTTTCATTCCTGTAGTTTATATTTTGTGTTTGTTTTTTCCTTCCTTTTAACTTTTTTTTTAGATAGAGTCACACTTTGTCACACTCAGTAGAGTGCAGTGGTATCACAGCTCACAGCAACCTCAAACTCTTGGGTTCAAGCAATTCTCTTGCCTCAGCCTCCCAAGTAGCAGGGACTATAGGTGCCTGCCATAATGCCCAGCTATTTTTAGAGATGGAATTTCACTCTGGCTCAGGCTGGTCTCAAACTCCTGAGCTCAGGCGATCCACCCACCTTAGTCTCCCAGAGTGCTGGGATTATAGGCATGAGCCACTGTGCCAGCCTCTTTTTAACATATTTTTGTATTTATTTATTTGTTTGTTTGTTTATTTTTGGATACAGAGTCTTACTTTGTTGCCCAGGCAAGAGTGCCGTGGTGTCATAGCCCACAGCAACTCAACTCAAACTCTTTGGCTCAAGTGATCCTCCTGCCTCAGCCTCCCAAGTAGCTGGCACTATAGGCACCCATCACAATGCCCAGCTAGTTTTCCTATTTTTAGTAGACACAGGGTCTTGCTCTTGCTGAGGCTGGTCTCAAACTCCTGAGCTCAGGCAATCCACCTGCCTCAGACTCCCAGAATGCTAGCATTACAGGCATGAGCCACCATACCTGGCATCATATTTTTAAAATTTAAATTTTTTTTCTGGAAAAAAAGAAGAAAGAGGAGATCTGTCATGATCTCAGCCCCCTGGCTGACCTGGGCTCATGCTGCCCACACTTGGGCTCACAGTACTGTGTAAAACTGAGGACATCTAAGACTCTCACCCTTAGCCAGGCAAAGAGGGTTGGCTTATCCCCTATTTTAATCAAGTAGAACAAGAACTATGTGAAATCAAAAGGGGAAAAGTTAAAAGAGCTATTGTTTCTGGGTTTGCCTGTAAAGAGCCTAGAATGAATAGCTGCACTTGAACTGCATGAGATTCATTTTAAAGATCTAACACATACCCAAGGGAAATGAAAATGTAAGCTCTCCCAAAGGTTTATAGGTGAGTATTCATAATAGCTTTTGGAATAACTACAAAGTAGGAACTTCTCAAATGTCCACCACTGAGTAAATAAATAAATTGTGGTACATGCATTCAAGGGAATACTATTCAATAACAGAAAGGAAATGAACTATTGATACAAGCCAAAACATGCCAGAATCTCAGAGTATAATTATGCTGAGTGAAAGAAGCCAGACATAAAGAATATATACTGTATAATTTTGTCTACAAAATTCTAGTGTATGTAAAACACTGGAAAGTGTCATGAAGTCTTGGGGTTGATAGATATGCCTATTATGTGGATTGTGGTGAGGGTTTCATGGAGTATACATAAGCCAAAACCTGAACTTGTACAATTCAAATGTGTATATGTAGTTTGTGGTACATCAATTAGAGTTGCGAATATAAAAATTACCACCATCAGAAAATAATTTGAAAAAATAGAGAGGAGGAAAAAGAGTGATTCTTTTTTATTTCTATGGTGGGCAGGAAAGGAAAGTATTCATATAGCAGGTTCTTTGACAGTTCTTTGAAGATAAGTGTTACCATCTTCCTTTTTTTTTTTTGGTTTGTTTGTTTCTTTGTATGAGACAGGGCTTTGCTATATTGCCCAGGCTGATTTCAAACCCCTAGCCTCAAGTAATCCTCCCACCTCAGCCTCCTGAGCACCTGGAACTATAGGTGCAAACCATCATGCCTGGCTTCTTCTCTTTTATTAGATTAAAAAAGTGCTGGGGCTCAGAGACATTAAGAAACCTGCTTGGAGATCACCTAGCCTGTGTGTAGTTAGTCCCAACTGGGGACTATTTCAGTCTAGAGCTTAGCTCTTTCTCCACATTAGATTATCTCTTTTTTAGGGAATGCTCTTCTGAAAAGTTCCAGCCTGCTTGGGAACATTATGGTGAAAAGACTTCTGTTTCCTACTAGGCAAGTAGTTAATAATCTGTCCTGCACACATTTGCTGAGCGCCTTCATGGAGCCAGGGCTGGGCAGGGCAGGGTAGGGTGGACAGGCTGGCTCACTGCTGGGGAGGGGCAGAGGTCCCAGGGAAAGTTTACAAAGGTATGGTGCCCACCAGGCTCCAGCCCAGCGTGTGAAGTGGCACTACCTATATCCACCCAACCCTACACTCAGCAGCCTGCCAGGCCCTACTCTCCCCCAGACTCCTTTTCCCTTCAGGTATCCTGACTCTGAAACCTCCCAGCCCCACCCCTAGCCTTTAACAGGGAGCTGAAAGAGAGGCCTATATCCTCACAGACCCCAAGAGGGAAAAGGGGCTGTGGGGCTGATGAGTGCATGGGGGCACAGAGCTTTGGGTTTCCAGGTTTAGCCTGGCAGTTCTCACCATCTCAGGATCAGGGTCTGAGCTCGGGGATCATAGCAGGCAGGTGGTGGGGATAGTGAGGTCTTGGGCAGAGGAAGTAGGCCCTGCCTAGTGGGTGAAGGGGGGGGTAGTCTGGGCAGCCAGGTAGGCCAGGAGGCCTGAGAGGGGTGAGGAGGATGTGAGCATGTTGGAGTCAGTCCATAGTCGAGTGTATGTACTTGTGGACTCTTTCCCCTATCTAATCCCAAGATTTTGAGGACAAGCAGAGCCTCAGCCACACATGTCCCCTCTATCCCTTGGCACTGTACCTTTCAGGTAGTAAGTGCCCACCAAATGCTTGAATTTATGGCTTGGCTGAGAGGGTCAGTGTTTCCCTTCCAGAAAGACACAGGAGAGAAGAGAAGAGAGGAGCTCCGTGGAGCAAGAGGAGACATTTCTGGGGGGAAGGGCAGGATCGGGAAGAGGAGGGGGGAGGACAGGAAGAGGCTGAAGCATCTCCTCAGGCAGAAGCAGCTATGGGGCAGGCTGGGAGGGTGAGGACTACACCCTACACCCTACTTCTACACTGAAGGCTTGAAGTAGGATATTAGCCCTGTCTGTGACCCCCAGTGTCTGTCAGCAGAGCCATCAAGGTCCTCGACCTCCTGGGCTGTCCTGTGGGGTGGGAAGGGAGGCAGGGTAGCCAGGTGTCTAGACTTGGTTTATGCAGACAGTTTAAAGACAAAGGTGCTGTAGGGTGGGCCTCAGTGATCTGGGTGTGTGGGCATGGCCACACAGACTCCTGGGCAGGTCACAGACCCTTCTCTCCAAAGAGAAACCAATAGCGCCTGGCCTATGTAATTCATGGATTTCAGAGCTTGGAGAGATCATCTAAGAACTTTCCGCGTAGTGTTGTTATTGCTATCAGTACAAGCAATGCTGACCTATTTGACTGTGGGCCTCATCGTTCCATCCCTTGCTCAGCCCTGGGGATCTGCCTGTGGGACACTTCTCCCTCACTGTTGGTCCCTGGCACCACTCCGAGCATTTTACTGACAGGTCCCTGAGCGTTGCCCCTCTGCCCCAGTCTCCTGAAACACTCTCCTCCCCTCTAGGGTGCTGGGTATCTAGGTGTACCTCAGACTGAGTGTGTTCCAGACTCAGGACTTTCAGGGCTAACATGGGGAAAATTCCAGGCCAACTGGGACAATTGGTCACCCTACTTTCCTCCCCAGCCACAAGCATCCTTGGCCCAGAGTTCAGTGCTCTCCATCACCTCAGTGGCCCTCTTCTGCCAGGAAGCCTGTAGGTGGGTGAAAGCCCCGAGCCACACCACCTGTGCCTTCTCAGCTGCCCTCATCCGTCCCTCATCCTTCTCTCAGACCTCGACCTGCACCAGACTTTCTCTCTGCCCCTAGAAGGTGTGACCTCACTGTGCCTCAGCCCCAGGTGGTGAGCCTGTCTGTCCCATCCAGACTTGCAGCTTCTGCCTGCCCCACAGGCTCCGTCCTGCCTGGCCCAGACGAAAGAGGACATGCAGACCAGCCTGTTCAGCTCTCCATGTCTGTAAGGGCCCCAGGCCTGAGACCTTAATGCCAGCTGGCTCTTCCCCCCGCTACTGTATCTGCCCCAGCTGTGCTAAGGCTCCTTGCTCATGGACTTCCTGGAGCCCCACTGCCCTGCTGGGCCTGGCCCATCCACGCCCCAGCCAATCCATCTGGACCAACTTCCTGAACCACTGTGTGGCCCCCCTGGTCCCTGCTGTAAACCTTCAGCGAGCCCCACACTACTCACTTCCTCAGTCTGTCATCCACTCACCTTCCCAATCTGGGCTGCACCTTCCTAACCCAATGTTCCTTCCAGGCCTCCTCCCATGCTGCTTGCTCCTGAGTGCATGGACTGCCCTGTCACTGCCACCCTCTTGCCTGAGTCTGCTCATCCTCTTGAAGTTCATCTCCTTCTGGAAAACTCCTTGGTGGGCCTGAGCCCTGTGCTGCCTGGTATTGGCAAGTGCCTCTGAGGTGGAGCCTGGGTCTTCTCCTTGTTCTCTCATCACCTTGGCCAGGCAAAGCACACAGTAGGTGCCAGCTAATGGCCCAGCATGGATGGGCAAGCCCCAACAAGGCAGCACCCAGCCTCTGTGGGAAGCTCTGGGCTAGGGATTTCGGCGGGGGTTCTGGAAAAATCCTATGTGTTCCCTTTATACCCATTTTGGGAACAGAGCCCCCAATAAGGGAAACCTCAGGGGCACAGTACCACACCAGGGTTCACTTCCCACTGCTGGGCCTAGAGCTGGGAGACTCCCAATGCCCCATTCCTGGGTGTACTCTGGAGAGCAAAATAGAGGACGGGGGTCCCCAGCCCAGCCTTCCTTCTGCTTCTGGATGTCTCAGAGGTCTTCAGCCTGGGCCCTGCCCTGCTCTGGCATGTCTGTTCTTAGAAAGGGCGTGGCCCAGACTTTGTCCCTGACAGCTGGCACCTGCCTAGGGCTGATCACTCCAGTTTTACCTCATCCACTTTGAGTTTTCTCCACCAAAGACCAGGCCTGGCCTGACCTGACCAAGAGGCCTGTGCACCACCCCCTGGTCACGGGAATCAGAACAGCAGTTCCTCGAGACAAGAATGGCTGTGATGGGGTGTGGAGGAAGCAGTGGGTTTGGAGGAAAGGAGTGCTGTGCTTTGAGCCACCATCTTGCCCCTTGTCATGGGGGGGAGGGTGTCTGCCTGCTTGTTACCTGGGCTCTTATGCAATCCAGCCTTGCCCCCCTTCCTCCTCAACACTCACCACCCACCCAGAGCTGGCAAGTGGCATCAGCGACCACCAAGGGCTCAGCCCCTAGCAAAGAAGAATGGTCCTCAAGCACTGAGATGTGAGCCTGGAACTGGTCCTGCAGGGGTTCAGAGGCAGGGAAAGTGGAGGGACTGCTTCCAGGAGCACCGGTGATGACTGGAGAGAGGTGGCAGCCAGAGCTTGGAAGTTCAGAGGGGCCAGAGTATTGGGGGTAGCAAGGGTGGGGGGAAACAGGAGCCTGGCCTTGACGGACTTGCTGGGTAGGAGACATAAAGGGAAGATGCTGAGGGTGATGCCCTCACCAGGTCACAAACGTCCCCATAATTCAGAAGTCTTCAGTGTGTTCAGGCCCCAGTGGGCTGGTGGGAAGCAGCCTTTGGAGCTCCTCAAGGGATGCTATGGAGGTGGCTAACAGGAGGTTCCCTGAGGCAAGGAGAAAACTATTTTCAGCCTCACTTTGGGCCACACTTTGTTCCAGATATGGTTGGTTACCCATGTTATTTCATTTCATGTCCAAATGATTCTGTGAAGTAGGTGCGGGTCCGTTTGTAGATGAGGACCAGAGAGATAAGGGACACAGCCGGTAAGGGGTGAAGTTAATCTGGAATCCACCATACCACCCAACCTTGAGTACGACAAGGTTGAGAAGGGCGAGGGCGGAAGTGCTTCCTGTTTACTGATCCACCATCTACAGGGGTGGCAGTTCTGGCCAGGGGGGAGGCCTCAGCCGCGCTGCCCTCGTGGGTGGAGCCTCTGCCAGGTCTGTGCTTCCAGAGTGGGTGTCTCCCCGTGTGACACAGAGGGACTTTCCTCCCCTGCAGCCTCCTTCCCCTTTACTCCTCAGTGAGAATCCCGACTTGCAGCCATCCTGTCCTCAAGGTTGCTATGACGTCTGTTCTAAGGACCAAGAATAAGGTCCAAATACTGTCCTCCCCGGGAGTGAGAGGAGTCACCTGAGCTGGCAGGTGGCCTGGGAGGGTGGAGGACCAGCCAAGGAAGAGAAGTGACCCAAGCCTGCTGGGACGACCTGCCCAGCCCCTGGGGGAGATAGGGAGCGCACACAGTGGAGTTTCAGCAGAAACAACATTGGCTGGGCGGTGGAAAGCGCCCGAGGCGGAGAGGCGGAGGCGCCTGGCTTCCAGCCTCGTCTGTCCCGCAAACAGGCTGTGCGACCTGGGCAGATGGTGCCTCCTCTCTGGGCCTCAGTTTCCTCATCAGTAAAATGAGTCTTCTTCAGCCGGATGCATTTTCTAGTGTGATGGATTTGGGAGGTGGGGGCTGCAGAGCCTGGGGGAGAGGAGCTAGGGAGCAATGGGGGAGGGGAAGCCTCCCCCACCCGTCGCCGGGCTTTTCAACTCTGCTGTCCTCTAGTGGTGGCACAGAGGAACAATACAGCCTTACTGCGAACTTGGGCTGTTGTCTTCCCGCCTCTCCCGATTCTGTGGACTTCTCTCAAGGACCGGGTGGGGGAACAATCTTAGGTGCCTTTACCTCCTGAAAGCTCCTTCCAGGATGCACACGTTCCAGGTGGACAGAAAGGAAGTCACAGCCTATGCATAGGATGCCCACGGCCATGCATAGGGTAGCAAGTGTTTTTCACTGGTGTCTTCATTCTGCAAGGGCTGATGGAGGTTCTGCGTTATGCAGGGGTACTGTGCAGGGCCATGGGGATCCAGAGGCACTTTCACATCATTCCTGCCCTCAGAGAGCCTCTGTCCAATGGGAAAACAGCCAAGCAAACCACAGACTCTGGAGAGGTGGGAGACGGTGGGGGCTTCTCGCAGGCGTGAAATCTTGTGTGAATGATGTGACCAGCATCCGTGGGTCCCTTTCTGGCTGTTGGTTTGTCCAGGGCATGTAGGCCTCTAGCCAAATGGACCAGGAAGCCTTTGTCTCTAGGTTAGGGGAGGCTCTTCCTGCAGTCCTTCCAGAAGAGCTGGGTTACCCTCCCTAGGGAAGGCTGGACTTCTGCCTACACCTGCTGTTCTCCAGCTTTGTCCCTGTAGCCTCCTTTATCTACCCTCCTCCTCTCTGGTCTAGGGGCCTGAGCTCCAAAGAGGGTGGAAAGCATCAGGTCTCCCTCCTGGGCCTGCTGGTTCTAACATCACAGTGGGGGGCAGGGAAAGGGGAGTGTGAGGCTCCCAGAAGCTTCTGAAGCCTGCTGAGGCTGGGATGGAACTCAGCAGCCTGTGAGGGGTGGGCGAAGGAGAGTGCATGCGAGGGGCCTACTGTGAGAAGCCTGGTGTGTCACCGTGGCTGGGAAAGCGGACAAGACTGACTCAGTGGGGACATCCGGCAGGAAGGGAAAAGAGCGCAGTGGCATTTGTAAGCAGGATGGGAACTCTGGGGCAGCTTCAGGAGATGGGGTGTGGGGTCAGGGGTGCTGTGGGAAGGCCTGGACAGGAAAGGGCTGAGCATGATGGGGAGTGGAGAGAGGGGAGGGAAGGGCAGTCCCAGAGGGGTAGAGGCTGGCCCTCTGGCTGCCCAACTGGTCTGGGAGGAGAGGGAAGCAAGCTGTGCTTTCTGCTCTGGAGACAGAGGAGACAAGTTCTGGCATGGGGTTAAGAAACCTGGATCCAGGTCAATCAGGGGTGTGGGGAATGGAGGGGCTTCTGATCTTCACCTCAGGGCCTGGAGGCAGGGCATTATCACTACCAAGACAGACTCACGCCTTCCTAATATAGAGAGATCAACCCTCTTCTCAGCACCCTTAAGCCTCAGGTCCCAGAGACTCCAGGGTAGGATTTCCAGGGTGCAATTGGCCCTCTTTGTATGAGGAAGATTAGGAGAGAAGCTTTTCTGAAAAGGGCTCCTTCCTCTCTCAGAGTCAGAGAAACTGAAAAGGCCAGCCCTATAGACCAAGGCCAGGAAGCGCCAGAGTTAGAAGCCCAAGGCAGGAAGGCTGTTGGCCAGCTCTGAGCTGTGATGACAAGGGCCCTGGAGGAAGGCCCGGCTCACTGTACTGAGGGGCTAGAGACCCAAATAGCTGATCCTCCTGGGAAGTAGTTGTACTTTAAAGATCATGGGTTGCTTATTGACAGGGATACATTCTGAGAAATGAGTCTTTAGGTGATTTTGTCATTGAACATCACAGAGGGCACTGCCACAAACCCGGATGGTGTGGCTTGCTGCACACCTAGGCTATGTGGTCCTGCCTACTGCTCCTAGGCTACAAACCGGCATAGCAGTGACTGTGCTGAATACTGTAGGCAACTGTGACACAATGGTAAGCACTTGTGTGTCTAAACATGCCCAAACATAGACAAGGGACAGTAAAAATATGGTATAAAAAATTTTATTTATTTATTTATTTTTTGGAGACAGAGCCTTAAGCTGTCACCCTGGATAGAGTGCTGTGGCATCACAGCTCACAGCAGCCTCCATTTCCTGGGCTCAAGCGAGTCTCCTGCCTCCACCTCCCAAGTAGCTGGGACTATAGGCGCCTGCCACAATGCCCGGCCATTTTTTGGTTGCAGGCGTCATTGTTTGGCGGGCCCAGGCTGAACTTGAACCTGCCAGCTCAGGTGTACGTGGCTGGTGCCTTAGCCCGTTAAGCCACAGGCGCTGAGCCAGTATAAAAAATTTTAAAGTGGTGCACCTTTAAGGGCACTTATAGGACTGGGAGTTGCTCTGGGTGAGTCAGTGAGTGGTGAGTGAATGTGAAGGTCGAGGACATCACTGGACGGCACTGTAGGCTTTATAAACACTATACGCTTTGGCTACATTACGTTTATAAAAACATTTTCTTTCTTCAGTAATAAATTAGCCTTAGTTTACTGAAACTTTTTTACTTTATAAACTTTTTAGGCCAAACCTGGTGTCTCACGCCTATAATCCCATCACTTTGGGAGGCTGAAGAGAAAGGATCGCTTGAGCCCAGGAATTCAGGGTTACAGGGAGCTATGACTGGGCCACTGAATGCCAGCCTAAGCAACAGAATGAGACCCTGTCTCTAAAAAAGTAAAAAATTTGAAAGTTTAAAATTTTTAAAGACTTTTTCACTATTTTTTTAATAATCCCTAACTTAAAACACAAACACATGGTATAGCTGTACGAAAATATCTTTTTTCCTTATATTCTCATTCTATACACTTTTTGCTATTTAAATGTTTTCTTGGCTTGGCACCTGTAGCTCAGGGGCTAGGGTGCGGGCACATACACTGGGGCTGGCTGTGCACTTCAAACCCAGCCTGGGCCTGCCAAACAACAACAACAACAACAAAATAGCTGGGCATTGTGGCAAGTGCATGTAGTCTCAGCTACTCAGAAGGCTGAGGCAAGAGAATCGCTTAAGCCCAAGAGTTTGAGGTTGCTGTGAACTGTGAGGCCATGGCACTCTACCGAGAGTGACACAGTGAAACTCTGACTCAAAAAAAAAAAAAAAATTCTCTTTTTAAAACATTTTTGTTGAAAACTAAGACAGAAACACAAAGATTAGCCTAGGCCTGTTTGGGGTCAGGATCAAGCAATATCACTGCCTTCTGCCTCCACATCTTGTCCCAGTAGGACGGTGGTTCTCAGCCTTTCTAACGCCTCCTAATGCCGCGACCCTTTAAAATAGTTCCTCATGTTGTGGTGACCCCCAGACATAAAATTATTTTTGTCGCTACTTCATAGCTGTAATTTTGCTACTATTATGAATCGTAGTGTAAATACCTGATATGCAGGATGTATTTGCATTGTTACAAAGGGGTTGTGACCCACAGGTTGAAAACTGCTGCACTAGGAGGTCTTCAGGGGCAATAACATGCATGGAGCTGTTATTTCCTACGGTAACAGTGCCTTCTTCTGGAAGACCTTCTGAAACACCTTCCTGAAGCTGTTTTACAGCTTTTTTTTTTTTTTTTTTTTTTTGAGACAGAGCCTCAAGCTGTCACCCTGGAGAGAGTGCCGCGGCATCATAGCTCACAGCAACCTCCAATTCCTGGGCTCAAACGAGTCTCCTGCCTCTGCCTCCCAAGTAGCTGGGACCACAGGCACCCGCCACAACGCCCGGCCATTTTTTCTTTGGTTGGAGCCATCATTGTTGTTTGGCGGGTCCGGGCTGGATTCGAACCTGCCAGCTCAGGTGTACGTGGCTGGCGCCTTAGCCCATTGAGCCACAGGCGCCAAGCCAGCTTTTTTTTTTTTAATTAGTAGAAGAAATGATAAAAATATTGACTAGTAAACACATAAGCAGTAACATAGCTGTTCATAGCTGTTATCAAGTACTGTGTACCTATCTGTGTATGTTACACTTGTGTCTGACTGGCAGTGCAGTGAGTGGGTTTGTTTACACCAGCATCACCACAAACATGAATAATGTGCTACATTACAACTTTATTTATTTATTTATTTTGAGACAGAGTCTCATTATGTCACCCTGGGTAGAGTGCTGTGACATCACAGCTCACAGCAACCTCTAACTCTTGGGCTTAGGTGATTCTCTTGCCTCAGCCTCCCAAGTAGCTGGGACTACAGGTGCCCGCCACACCACCTGGCTATATTTTTTTGTTGCAGTTGTCATTGTTGCTTAGCAAGCCAGGGCTGGGTTTGAACCCTCCAGCCTCGGTGCATGTGGCTGGTGCTGTAACCACTGTGCTACGGGAGCCGAGCCTGCACTACAACTTTATAAAGGCTACCACATCACTAGGTGGTAGGAATTTTTCAGCTCTATTTTAATCTTATGGGACCATTGTTGTATGTACCATCCATCATAGACTAAAAGGTCATTATTTGGCTCATGACTGTACAGAGAAGACAATGTCCAACCTAAAGGAATGGATGACTAATGGTGTTACTTGGAATGTGTATTTGGTGGCCATGGTGAGGTGAGCTTCTTGATCTCTTTGAAGACCTAAACCAATGGTGATGAGGAGAGAGAGCAGGAGAGGGGAGGCACTTTGGAGGTGGAGGCCCACAGACCAAGCAGCCTCATGGGCTGGGCTGAGCCTTGTAGGTCTTTTTCTACGAGTGGGAGGAATGGCAGTCTTCATACAGGCCCAGGCTGGGGTCCTGCTGGGCCAGAGGACCTTGGGTGAAGAAGGCAGGCCTGGGCAGCCAGGCTTCCTGCGTGGGCTCGAGCCGCTAGGGAGAGGTCCTTGCCAGCCTGTCTGGGGACCCTGGGGCAGGGCAGGGAGAGGTGCTGGGCAGGACCAGCTGGCTGCCAGGGCCCTGGTCCTCGCCCTCTGAGAGTGGAAGGGTGGGGGTGGCGGACGCAGCGTTCCTGGCTGGGAGCCCAGAGGAGTCTTTTGTAATCACAACATGATCTCCTGTGCTGAGCGGCGAAGCCGGCAGGGAGAGGCCGGCAGAGGCCTGGCTCCAGTGATCCAGCTTCCCTCTTGCTCTGGCTCCCCTGGGGCTGCTCTGGAATTCTCTCGGTGCCAGCAGTTGCCATGCACTCAGCTGTGAGTGGCACTTCACCTTTACAGGGGGGCTTTTTGGGACTGGGAAGGGGCTGGCATACTGGGCAGCCATACTCTGGGGGCAACTGGGGACAGCTAGGCCTGGGAGGAGGAGAGCTGTGACTAGGTGGGTAGAAGGCTGGGCAGGGACACTGGCTACATGGGAGACCGTGAAACCAGACGGAGAGGACCCTAGGATCTTGAGCAGAAACTCAGCCTGCCCAGGGTGGTTCTCTCGCTGGTGCTGCCAACAAAGCTGGCTCTCTCCTGCCCCAGTCTCCTGCCAGAAGCTCAGGGCCTGGAGAGGCTGGGCCTGAGGGAGCCGCTCTTTCCTATAGGCTGGGCACAGGTGTGGGGAGTGGGGTCCAGGGCCTGAGAGCCCAGGACTTAGCCAGGGCCTCCCTTTTTTCTGTGGTTCTGGATCTAGAAGCCAAACAGCTCCCCCCCTCGACCTCCCGAATCCCCTGGCAGCTTCCCAGTCACAGCAGGTTCCACTGCCAGAGCCATTTATAACTCCCATTCCAGGATCTGCTCCTCCGGCAGTGAAGCTCCCTGGAGAGCTGGGGGGAGGGGCAGCCCAATGCTGGGAGCTGTGGCTCTGGGTTTTAGGCCCTGCCCTGAGCACAGGCAGACAGGCCTCTTTGGAATGGGGGATTGGGGCCATCCGTGGTGGGCCATCTCCCTGAGTGACCCCTTTCCTTCCTGTGTGACTGAGCTTGGGTCGGAGTCTGTTCCTTGTGTGGTAAGAATAAGGTAGGGTGTGCAAATGTGAAAGTTGGGGAATTGGGAAGGGATGGGCCTATCGGACAGGAGCTTGGGTTCTCTGCCTTCTGTAGGGGCCTCCCAGAACGGAGTCCCCAATGAGCAGGCAGGAGGAGAAGGATGCAGAGCTGGATCGGAGGATAGTTGCCCTGCGCAAGAAGAACCAGGCCTTGCTACGCAGGTACCAGGTGAGTGGGCTGGGACAGGGGCCGGGAGGACCGACCTGGCAGCCACTCCCTGGCTGACCTGCGCATGCTTGCATGATGGTCTCTCTCTGTGCGCTCAGGACTGTCTCTGGGACTGGGGCCAGAGTTAGGGTGGGCACGGCCCCTCTCAAGGGCTTGGCCAGTGTCCCAGGGACTTGTGATATGGTGCCTCTGCCCCCTGGTGTCCCACTGGTGTCTCTCCATGTAGGCCTGTCAGCGTCTGTGTCTCTGTGCACCTGGGGGGCCGTGTGCTGACCCTGGGCCCTCCCACAGGAGATCCAGGAAGACCGTCGGCAGGCAGAGCAGGGGGGCATGGCTGTGACCACACCAGGGCTCCTCCGACCTGATGGCCTCACTGTCACTATCAGCCAGGTTCCCGGTGTAAGCCTTACTCTGGGAGACAGGGAGGGTGACAGGGATTTGGGGGCCCAGCCTGTGTCAGGGAAGGACACTTGTCTCTGCTCCCCTTCTCCCACTTTCCATTCTGGGGTGCATGCCCAGCTCCCAACCTTCCACAGCCAGACCACTGCCGTCTGCCACCAAAGGGCCTCATCCGAAAGGCCGCCCAGCGGAAGCCTCCTCATACCCTTTTCTAGTCCTATAGTCCTGCACTTACGCCCCAGAGCACAGACAGCTCCTAAAACCCCTGCAGGATGTAGAGGACAGAGAAGTTGGGAGTGAGTGCCAGGAACAGTGTCTCAGGGACAGAGCCCCATTGTCTGAGTGCTCTGGATTTCCCAGCTCAGAGATGACGGGCCACTATGGCATCTTGGGCCCTAGTGCGGCCCCAGGCCCTGATAACCAAATGCCATTGGCATGTGAACTCCTTGTGGGAGTCAGCTCCTCCGTGGGCATTCCAGGGAGGGCTGGGGCTGGAAACCAGGCCTGGGGAATCACCCAGAGGACCCAGCACCCAAGTCCTGCCCAGTGCTGCCTGTGTGGCCTGAGGGTTTTCATTCTGCAGGAGAAGCGGGTGGTCAGCAGGAACTGGGCAAGGAGCACCCTTGGACCCCAAGAGACCAATGAGATGCTTGAGCGTGAGGATGCAGAGGACTACAGAGGCATGTTCTCCCTGGGGCAGCGGGTGGAGCTGGCTGTGACCATGGAAAACAAAGCTGAGGTGAGCAGAGTAGGTGGAAAAGTGCAGATCTGGGGCAGCCTCCCCTTCCCTGGCACTGCCATGCCACCCATCTTCATCTTCCCCAGGCCAAACGAATTGTAAGTGAAAAGCCCAGCAAAGCCAGGAACCAAGGCACAGATGGGTCACGTGGACGGCATGGGGGTAGGAGCCTTCCCACGCCAA
This sequence comes from Perodicticus potto, assembly GCA_963574655.1. Classification (NCBI taxonomy): domain Eukaryota; kingdom Metazoa; phylum Chordata; class Mammalia; order Primates; family Lorisidae; genus Perodicticus; species Perodicticus potto. The sequence continues at coordinate 16,545 of CAUYRH010101963.1, read as the reverse complement.
CGGCCATCAGCTCCGATTCTGCATGGAAGGTACATCTTCAAGCGGGGGCAGTAACTTGAATATGGATGTCCCCATTTAGTGGAGGCAGAGAAGCTGAGTCAGGTATGGCCCTCATCTTCAAGGACATGGTCGAGGCAGCACCTCTAAGAATTCCCAGCCCGCCTTCCTTTCTCTGGCCAGTTCCCACTTTGGGCAGGCCTTACAGTGAGAGAGTCTAAGCTAGAGATGTGGTCCAGTCCCCTATTCCAGGTATCTCTGAAGGTGATGGTGGAGAAAGGGATAAGGCCAGAGGGTATAGGGGACTGGCCATGTGCCAGGTGTGACCTCTAGGTGGCAGCAGTCCCTAGTCCTTGCTCTTGCTCACAAGCCTCTGGGTGCCCCTCCCACTCTGGGCCCGTCTATACCCCTGCAGCAACCCTGGGGTTGGGTGCCATTGCTATCCCCATTTTAAGGATGAGAAAAATGATAGATACACAGAGAGTTACTTGCCCCAAACACATAGAGCGAATCAGGGAATGGAAACCATGCCCAGCATGTTAGAGGTGGAAGAGACCAGATGGGGATGTGGAAACCCTGAGAGAAGAAAGGCTTAGCTGAATCTCCGGATCTCTATTCCACGCCTCTTTCTGCTTCTACCACATGGCGCTGAGTGTCTTCTCCTTGCAGGGTGCGCGGGAGCCCTGGAGTCCTGGTGTGGTCCCAGCCCCAGTCCCCCAACAGCCAGTGGGGGAGCCCCCAGGAGTGGGCTGGGACTATGCCCAGTGGAAGCAGGAGCGGGAGCAGATCGACCTGGCGCGCCTCGCCCGGCACAGAGATGCACAGGGTGACTGGCGCCGCCCGTGGGACCTGGACAAGGCCAAACCCACGTGGGTGGCGGGGCTGGGTGGCTGGTTGGGTTGACATGCTTGTGGTACTGGTGTAGCTAACAGTGGCTGCTACCCGGAGGGGCAGTGGGACCCTCCCCAGGATGGAGAGGACCTTGTCTGGACCCTCTCGGCAGGCCCTGGGCTCAGGGTTCTATGTGGGCACTGGGTTCCCCATATTTCTTGGAACACCATCTCCTTTTGCCCTCAATTGTGGGGTTGGAGTTGGGGGAGGTGGTGTCAGAAAGGGCTGCTGCAGCCTCTGTCCTTCCTGGTACAAACAGCCTGCCTCCCTCTGTCCACACAGGCTCCGCAACTGCAGCAAGCCTGGGGAAGAGGGCCCAGCCAGGGTGGGCAGCAGAAAGGGTGAGCCAACACCCACCTAATCCCTCCCTCCTTGGAGTTTTCACCTCTTCAGGCCCTTTGTCCTCTCATTTCGCTATCTCTGCATTTCCTTCTTGTTTTTGGATCTGAAAGGTAGCATCCCTCACCATTAGAGGAGGGCACTAAGACCTCCTTTCCTGCTTTCTGAGTCTATAGCTCATGCTTAGGTTCTGACCTGGGAGGAGGCTCAGTGGTGGCCTGCCCTGGGTTCCTTTTGAGGTGTTGGTCTCCAGTGGTGAAGTACTAGTGGCCCTGGCCTGCTGAATGAACAGCTCTGTGGATTTCTGGTCCCCTCACTTTACACACAGGAAGCTGGGGCTCTCAGAGGTGGGCAAGTCACCGGGTGAGAATATGGCAAAGCAACCATAAGATCCCCAGCCCAAGGCTCTTTGGGGGCAGGGTTCAGGAAGCCCATGATTGGGCTGGGGACTGACAGCTTCCTGGTGCTGGAAGAACTTGTGTTCTTGCTTTGCCACCTCACCCTTTCCCTATTTCCTTTGCCCCACTTAGGTCCCAGGAGCCAGTGGAAGCTACAGCCCTCACCATTGCTCCCTGATGGAAAAGGTGAGTTGGTGGGGGAGGAGCAGGGACCCATTAGCAGGTGGGCGGAATTGGCTGCTATGCCCTTCATCTCTCCTGGATTGTGGACCATCTCTTGCAGGCCGAGGTGGGCAATCTGGGAGACCCTCGTTGGCATCCACCACAGGCAGCAAAGCCCGAGGGAAGGAGAGGCTGACTGGCAGGGCTCGAAGGTAACAGGTGGCAGGGGACAAAATCAAGGCAGGCATTTGTGTGTCCCAATTTTCTGGACTGGCACCAGTTTAGGTGCCTGCTCTGTCCCAGGGGGCCCTGCCTCCTGGCTGACTGCTGCCTGGCAGCAGGTTAATGAGATGCTGCGAGAGGCCATCTGCAGAGGCAACAGCGAGAACCTGGTGCCTAGGGAGGCCAGTGGTAATTACAGGAGCTCCCTTCCCCCAGGAAGTGAGGTGCGCCTTTCCCAGGCAGCGCAGGTAGAGACATGCCTGGAGTCCCCACAGAATTCAAGGCGCTGCAGACTTGGCCATAAACAGCAGCTGGGGACCCAGGATGGGACCAGGATAGGTGGCATTTAGAAGAAATGATTGGATTGGGGGGAAAGGTCAGTCTGGGAGGGGAGTGTCCTGGAGCCTCATTCTATCTCTGATCTTACTCTGAGACCCTTGGGCTTGGTGTCTCCCTGGGAGACATAGGCCACTGGCTGAGGAGGGTGATGTGAAGTGGGGTGGAGGTAGGAATAGGGGCTGCCATGTGCTATGTTTCTACAGGTGGGACATGAAGGAAGACAAGGAGGAACTGGAGAGTCAGGAGGTGGGTTCTTGGGCCTGGGATGGGGCGGGCTGGGGACCCGAGCTCTGAATTTACCAGCCAGCTGGGCTGTTCTCTTGTTTCAGGGAAGCCAAAGGACTGGCAAGACCCCCAGTGAGGAGGAACATGCACAGAAGCAGAGCGGGGTGGAACCGGGCAGACCCGGGAGAGCCCCAGCAACAAGCCCAGCCCTGGCACCCCCAGAAGGGCCAAAAGGAGAGTCAGGCACTCCTACAGCCAGCTCTGCCCCTGGCTCTCCACAGGAGACTGATGTGACTCCCCTTGACCTCTCCTTAGGAAAGGCCAGAAGCCCTGGGCCTGCAGAGAGCACAGAGAGCACGTGTGTGCTCACTCCTAGGCCTGTGTCCCAGCCGGATGGTTCCCAGCAGCCCCTGGAGTGCAACGACCATCAGGCTGCGCTGCAAGTCCAGACTTGCTCTGAGCCACACAGAGGAGCAGGGACTCTAGAGCCCAGAGAAGACAGGTCTGGCAGGGCTGGGGCCCAGCAGGGCCTGGAACAGAGAAGCAGGGCCCCTAGAGGAACCAGCCAAAGGGCAAGAGGCACAGGAAGTGTGAGGAGAACAGGGGGTCCTGGCCCTGCAGGAAGATGCTGAGCAAAGCCCCTGAGGGCTGGGAACCCAAGTGGGGAGAGGAAAGGGGAAGAACTCAGTCAAGTCTTCTATGTGATGGGTACCTGCTTGCTGGTGGCTTATGCCAGTCAGACTGAGCAGTGTGGCAAACTCCAGCAAGGCGACCTTGTGAGGGCCAGGAGGCTTCCTCCTGCACCTCACCTGACCATCCCTGTGCACACGTGTGTTTTCACGTGTGGGTACAGCCCTGATGTGTTCCCATGCTGGCACCTGGTGTCTGAAGCTGCTAAGCCCTGGCCTGGGCCTATTGGCACCCAGGCCACAAGCTTTCTCTGTTGTGGTGAGAGACCAAGGCTTAGTAGCCCTCAACACCTGGCTCTTCTGCCTCTCCATCATCCCCCCAGGGCCTGGCCTCCCTCTCCAGCTGCTGGATCCTTGGGTCCAGGTAGCCTCAACAGATAACATGGCCAACCCAGGCATGGACCCTTTCCCATGGCCCTTCCTTGCACCCAGGAAACTCAGTCCCAGACTCACAGGATGGCTGAACCAGGGGACTCTCTGCCAGCTTCCTACCTCTTCCAAAGAGGAGGCTGAGGCCCAGAGAAAAGGAGGTCACCAAGCTAGCAGGGATTGGGCTGGGAATAGAAGAGTTTAGGTCTTTTCTGAAAAGGAGAGCCTCTGGAAAGGCCTATTCTCTGAAATGGGGTGGGGGGGCAACCTTCTCTCCCCCACCCCCAGGTCACACATTACATGCACCCTGAATGAAGGAAAGGGCCTAGCTCTGCAGCCCAGGGTCATTTCCTTCCCTTTTCTACTTCTTCTTTTCCTCTATCTCTCCACACAAGGGTCAGGCAAAAGCCAGGACTCAGATCAGGATTCAAAAGACAGAGAAACAGTGGCTCCAGCTATTCATGACATCAGGACTTGTCTTTCCTACTTAGTCTCCATCTGGCCCCTCCCCTGAGGCCCACGTCTGGTGAATTATCCAGACTCCGCACAAGCTGTGGCTTCCTCTCAATTCAACAAACATTTCCTGAGCACCCACTAGCAGTATCCAGCCGGTAGGCGATGGTGACTTTGCCAGCAAGAGGGAGGGAAGAAACTCAGTCATCCGGTAGCTCTAGGCTGAACAGCAGGAGCTGTTCTCAGCTTTAGGTGCAGGACGGGGCAGGGGGGAGGATGGTGATAGGAGCCCAAAGAAACCATCTCACTGCTGCTTGGCTGAGGTAGGCCCTCCTCTTTCTTGTTATCCTGCCCTCTGCCTCAAGCCCTTGCCTGGGTCTCACCATGTGGTCCCTTCTCCTCCCCTCCTCTCTGGTCCTGCCACAGCTGTCTCTCTCTGCAGAGAGTCATGGGCCTCACATGGCCCTCTGAGGCTCTAGGAGAGTCCCAATCAAACCCTGGACATCGCTACTGGGGGAGCTGAGGAGGGAATATTACTTCAGCAGATCAGACTGTTTAGAGTGCTTCTCATATGTTAACATGAAGTGTAATGCAGATTCTAATTCTGTGTTCTGGGGAGGGCCTGAGCATCTGCATTTCTAACAGGTTCCAGGGGAGGCTCATACTACTGGTTCCTGGACTATACTTTTGCATAGTAAAGGTTCTCACTTTGTTATATGATATCTATAGGGCTGGAGGCAAAGGCAGACCCTAGGTGGGTTGCTGGCTATGTAGGGGTTGAGGGGAATGCTACCTCTGCCAGGTGGTAAGGGATTCCTGGCTTCAGAGTTGGTTGGGAAACTCAGAGTCCTGGGGAAAATGCTTTGGAGGGCAGCGAGTACATGTGCTAACTTCCTGTAGTGCACAGTGAGAAAGCTGGTCAAGAAGGGGATGGAGGGTGGCACCTGTGGCTCAAGGAGTAGGGCACTGGCCCCATATACTGAGGGTGGTGTGAAGGGCGTGGAAGAGGTTGGTGTGCAGTTGATCAGAGGAATTTTGGAAAGGCTTGGAAACATTTCTATGTGTGTGAGACATACTTAGGCCTGGGTTAAGACTCCAAACTCAAGTTTTTCTCTTATCTTCCAGTCACAAGTATATGACTTTGGTGTGTGGTCTAGGCCTTGGAATCTTTAACTCTAAAAGGATGAAGTCAGTATACAGTGGGTTCAGGCAGAGCCCTTGAATTCAGGTATCTCCAGAAACGATTACAATCAAGAATTCAAGTCCTGGTTGGGTGTGGTGGCTCACACCTGTAATCCTAGCTCTTTGAGAGGAGAGGCAAGAGGATTGTTTAAACCCAGGGGTCTGAAACCAGCCTGGGAAACATAGTAAGACCCTGTCTCTACAAAAAATTAGCTAGGCATGGTGGTGCACACCTGTAGTCCTAGCTACTTGGGACGCTGAGGCAGGAGGATCACTCACACCCAAGGAATTCAAGGTTGCAGTGAGGTATAATTGCATCACTGCACTCCAGCCTGAGCAATAGAAGGACACTTTACAAAGAAAGGAATTTGAATTCTAAGACTCACCATCTGCTCCCAAACCCCCAATGCTGCCAACTGTACAGCTGTGCCTACGTTAAAGGTTATGTGCCAAGGCACGTTTGGCCTTGGGATGAGAATGTAGGAATCAGGTAGAGCTCTGATTCAGCCCTCCCAGAGGGACCTAAGCAGGAGAGAAAGCTAGGCAGAATAGGGCTTCTCTCTGTGGGGTAACATCCAGAAGGATGTTAAGAGGAGGTATGTGACTGAAGTCACCAGGGGTAGGAGAAAATAAGAGACTGGCCTATAATGTCTTCACTGCAGTAACATTGAGCTTTTCTCAAAAAAGGAGAATGCTGGGTGGCGCCTGTGGCTCAGTGGGTAGAGCACTGGCCCCGTATACCGAGGATGGCAGGTTTGAACCCCCCCCCCCCCGCCAAAGTGCAACAATAAAAAAAAATAGCCAGGCATTCTGGCGGGTGCCTGTAGTTCCAGCTGCTTGGGAGGCTGAGGCAAGAGAGTTGCTTAAGTCCAGGAGTTGGAGGTTGCTGTGAACTGTGACGCCACTGTACTCTACTGAGGGCAATAAAGTGAGACTCTGTCTTTTTAAAAAAAAAAAAAAAGAGAGAGAGAGAGAGAGATAATTTTTTTTTTTTTTTTTTTTTTTGGTACAACAGTCTCACTCTGTTGCCCAGGCTAGAGTGTAGTGGCATCAGCCTAGGTCACAACAACCTCACACTCCTGGGTTTAAGCGATCCTCTTTCCTCAGCCCCCAAAATAACTGGGACTACAGGCGCCTGCCACAATGCCCAGCTAATTTTTCTATTTTTAGTAGAAATAGGGTCTTGCCCTTGCTCAGGCTGGTTTCAAGCACCTGAGCTTAAGGAATCCTTCTGTCTCAGCCTCCTAGATTGCTAGGATTACAGACGTGAGCCACCACGCCAGGCCAAAAAAGGAGAGCTCTTTAGGGGAAGCAATAGCTATGATAGTGGCCCCAGCCATCTGTCCAGATTGTGGCCACCCCTTCTGCTCTGGGATGGAACCAGCTATGGAGTAGGAGGAAAGCGTAGTTAGACGCCCCTCCATAGGCGTTGGGTCATTTAAGCTGTTTGTAGCTCTTCCTGGCTCCTTCATTTAAAGCCCTGGCTGGGAGCCCTCCTCTTGGACGCCCTTCTCTCTAACTAATAAATAAGACTAGTCTTCAAAAATGGCAGGTTGTCATCAATCACCCTTATCCAGAACTCAGGCTCAAGGCTAGAGGAGCTGAGAAAGGAGGGCACACAGAGGAGGACGGAGTCAGGAGGGAGACGATAGCTTTCCCTAGGGCCTTAAAGCAAGGAGGGCAGGACAGAGGACTCTCCATCCCAAGCCCATCTCTGACAGATGGCAGAAGGGAAATGCAGTAGACCAGACTGCAAGACATGTGTTTTGGTGACAGAGAGCATAGTTAAATGGAATAAGCCCATAGGCTTTGGAATCAGACTGAGTGAATCTAAACCCAAGATCTGACATGTCAGCTAGGTGACCTTGATCAATTTTAACCTCTAAAAGTCTCATTCTCCTTGTCTGCAAAAAGGCTAGGAATACTTACTTTGAAGGGTTTCTGGAAAACTGAAGATAAGAGTATAAGAAATATACACAACATGGCGGTGCCTGTGGCTCAAAGGAGTAGGGCACTGGCCCCATATGCCGGTGGTGGCGGGTTCAAACCCAGCCCTGGCCAAAAACCACACACGCAAAAAAAAAAAAAAAGAAATATACTCAACACACATTAGACTCTCTATGCAGTGGCTTGGCACTCATTAAATATTTGTTGAATAAATGAAGTACCTATCTGGTATGAGCTCTACTTATCTTTTTCTTCACCTTCTCTTCTAGCCTGATTTCACCAGGTGGGGGGTGGAGAGCAATGGCTTTCAGGGAAACCAGGGATGGTTTATTAAGTTTATCCAGCTCTCCTGGACAGTTGGCCTCTTTTAATCACCCTGGGTGGTCTAGTGGCATTAAGAGCCTCAGGAAGTGCCCTTGCTTTTACAGGCAGTGGCCTCTGTCCTTAACCCACTGGCTCTATCTCATTTCCCCCTGAACTCTGCACACTGGCTCTCACAGCTCAGAGCGGGTCCTCTTTTATTCTGTTAACATCAGTAGCAATCTCACACCACAGTTTTTGCTTCTTTATTTTCCCCAGAATGAACCTCTTTGCAGAGTTTGCTCCATGCCTCCCAGAGTTACGTTTCCTAACCCAAAGGAGTAGCAGGACTGCATTCTGTTTATGATCAAGGGAGAGTTGGGGATCCTTGCCTATCTAACAAGGCACAAGTGTGGAAGGTTTGACTACTGGTCAACTCCAGCCCTAATCCTGGCTACAGGATAGGAATAACAGAAGATAGTGGCTGGGTGTAGTGGCTCACACCTATAGTCTCAGCACTCTGGGAGGATGAGACAGAAGGATCCCTAGAGCTTAGGAGTTTGAGATCAACCTGGCCCTCCTTCCCCATCTCTACTAAAAATAGAAAAACTATCTAAGGCATTGGTGGTCAGTGCCTATAGTCCCAGCTACTGGGGAGGATGAAGCAAGAGGATCTCTCAAGCACAAGAGTTTGAGGTTGCTGTTAACTATGATACTATGACACCAGAACACTCTATGTAGGGTGATGGAGTAAGACTGTTTCCAAAAAAAAAAAAAAAGAAGAAGAAGAAGAAGAAGAATAAAAAGAAGCTACCTAGTACTAGCTCTCAAAAGAACAAAGGAAATGGCAAAACTCCCCATCTTATTGTGGGGACTAAATCAAATTGGGGGGGTCAATAGGAGAAATTAAAGACATTGCTTCATTTGTCTCTTGAGTCATTTATCAGAGTCCACAGAACCCACAAACATCACCTCCTGAGCAAGGGTTATCAGGGCTTTTGAGGAAGGGCTGACAGAGGCTGACCACAATCCCACAGAGGAGGAGAAGTTAGGTTGGGAAAGGAATGAGAGGAGACAGCAGAAGCCATGGGCTGAGGCTGCTTTCTCTCAACAAGTCTGCTGGGTCTACGTCACAGCCTCTCATTAAGCATCCACTCAACGCCAGGGAAGTGAAATAGCACAGACCTGGCACCAGAAAGAACAAATGTGGCACCCACTGCTCCTTTTAAGGACTGGTTGGAGAAGCAGCAGGCCTCAGGGCAGGAGGTGAGGCAAACACACCAGTACCTTGGGGGCAGGGGCTCTTTCAGGCCTGTCTCCTTCTTAACGAGCTCTCCAGGGCAAGTTCTCTGGCAACCGTCAAAAATAATGGACAATGTAGGAGTTTTACAGACACTGTGGACATACTGTTTCCTCTTTGTCCCTCTGGGCAGCTGGCTTCAGCCAAGAAAAAAAGGTTGAAAGTCACCTTAATAACTATGCATCAAAAGAGAACTATCTTAACCCTGACTTGCTGTCAGAAGGAAAGGCTGGGCCAGTGGTTCTCAAATTTCAGTATGTATCAGAATCAGCTAGAAAGCTGATTAAAGCAGAATGCTGGGTTCCATTTGGCTGAATTTCTCACTCAGTTGGCCTGGGATGATGTCATCATTTTAGCAAATTCCCAGGTGATGCTGATGCTGTTGATCTGGGCATTAGTGTAATGTTTACCACCTACCCCTGCACATTTCTTTCTTTCTGTGCATTTCCCCCCAAAGGGACAGACATTCCCTTGAAAATATATTTCTTCATGTGTATACACTGTACTTGTAGCCCAAGATCTCAAAACCTTTTCATATCTATTACCTCCATTTGCTCTCATGAATTCCCACTTGGTTAGGAGAAAAGAGAGGTCAAAGGCCTTAACTACTGCCATTGTAGAGTCCTTAGGTTTCCTGTCTTCTGGTGCCAGGGTCTTTCCCAAGGACACTCTGATTCCTCACCCAGGTCCTTGTGATGCTGTGAGCTGTCAGCTCACAGACTGGCTATTGTGACTCAACACTGCCCAGGCTACCAATGGGGAGCTGAGGGGACAAGTAGGCCTCCAGGACACAAGTTAGTGGAGACCTCAACTCATAACCCCCAACACTGAGATAGCAGAGAAAGGTAGACATATTTGAAAGGAAATCCTTGGTATAATCACACAATTGCTGTTTTGGGACAAGTTCGTTTAGGGACGTTTGAGGCTCAATTGGCACAGCATAGACACTAAATAAATAGTACTTTAATTAATGGCAGTGACTTGTGGAAAATATTCCCAACACTACTAGTTAGAATCTTATTGCTATTTAACTGACAAAATATTGCAAAAACAGATTATTGAAGACAACAGGGTAGTTGTAACAAGACTCTTATGCCACCTTAAATTCCTTGAAGGCAAGAACCATCTGGTAATTTTCTGATCTGTTAGTAGTAGCTTACTGAACGTTTATAGAATTGAAGGGAGCCAGGGAAGCTGATTTGGCCAGTGTTTTCCTCCTTGCCAGGTGGCTCATGTGCAGGGTATATCACTGGGAGCCATGGCTGTTTGTGTGTAGGATAAAGAGCCTGGTAAACCTGGGTGTGTAGTAAAGAGGCTTTTTGTTTGTTTTTTTAATTACCTACTGGAGGGAACAGAAAGCACAACAGGTTGGCAGCAGCGAACCACAGACTATGTAAGCAAGTGGAACAGATGTGACAAAAAAACTTTCAACAGCAGGTATTTTTATAGCCAACATTAGGTGGTGCGGATGGGGCAGAGGAGAAAATGAATGGGTCACGTCTATTAAGCACCACATGAAATATAGCTGTGGTCTTCTGGCACCTGGGAAGAACCAATGACCAAGCCAGAGTCCCCCCACTTGGAAATAAAGAAACTGAGGCCAGAGGGGTCAGTGCAGCTACGATTTGTAGAGGTTCTCTTTAGCAACTTGCTCCCCTTGAACCAAACTATGGGCTGTAGATGTGGGTACACGAATGCGTTATGGCAAGGACATCACAATGACACTAAGGCAAATCCCATCCAACACAATGATCAACAAACTCCGAGCAGCCATTGCTCTGTGCCAGGCACTGAGCAGTGGTCATGAGAAATGAGCAAAGTCACCACAGCCCCTCCCTCTACCAAGGGACACTGGGGAAAAATAAAGTACAGCTGTGGCCTTTTGTTACTGAATTGTAATTCCAGAAATATCTCCATTCTCTGTAGACAGGAAAGGGAGGACAATTATTATCCCTTTTAAAAAGCTGTGGTAGCCCTAAAGCTTGTGACCTGACCTTTCAGTTCTCCTTAAAGAAACATGTAGAAACAAGTAGATGCTCTGCATTCAGCATTTCCAAACAGGATATAAATACTCTACTGAAGAACAGCTAGCTTAGAATTCCCTGGTGAAAACTTATAAACAAGGTAAACAGAAAAGCTTCTAAAGCTGTGGTGTCATGCCACATAGAAATCTAGAGCTGCTAGGAAGAGAAATATTTCTTATGCTTAAAACTACAGAAAGACACTTCTTTGTACCTCAATATCAATGCAGGAAAGAAAAGACACCCTCATAAACTAATTCTGAAGAGCTCCCTGACCCCCTCCCCCCATCCCCAAATTTCACCTTCAAGAGAGGATATCTCTTCTTTCAAATTCAGGCTGTCGGAGAATAAATAAATGGTCGTAGTAACTTCATATACATATATATATAATATATATATATATGAATTTTTTTTTTTTTTGAGACAGAGCCTCAAGCTGTCACCCTTGGTAGAGTGCTGTGACATCACAGCTCACAGCAACCTCCAATTCCTGGGCTCAAGCGAGTCTCCTGCCTCCGCCTCCCAAGTTGCTGGGACTACAGGTGCCTGCCACAACGCCTGGCCATTTTTTTTTTTTTTTTTTGGTTGCAGCCGTCATTGTTTGGTGGGCCCGGGTTGGATTCGAACTTACCAGCTCAGGTGTATGTGGCTGGCGCCCCAGCCTGTTGAGCCACAGGCGCCAAGCCAGTAACTTCTAATATAAGCAAACACAGAAATGATCCTAGTAGTCCAGGTGCAAAGTGGTTAGAGGAAAAGTAATCCTCTCTGCACAGACCTCTTCTTTCTGGCTTATAACCTCATGGACAATTTCCAGCTATGTTTTAACCCTTGAAAATAAAGCTATTCTGACCACTGCTCCCCAGCCAACCAGGCCGTTCTCATCAGCCAGCAGGCTCCTCCTGCACGTACTGCTCTGTGTGCCCAACATGTGAAACCGTGTGCAGCTGCAGAAGCCACATGTCGCTGTCTGCAGAAAGGAGGGGCTGACTACTAGAGCCTCGGAAACTCTTTCACTCCCCTTCTGCTCTGCCTTACCAAGCCCTCTCACAGAAAGCCATTGTGTAGGCTGAAGAGGGAAATAAAAGAAGGGCGGACTTTTTCCATGCCTCCCTGCAGACTACAAGGTGATGTAAAAGAACAGTAGCTACCACCCCCCCACAGCTCTGCTGAAGTGCAGGCCTCAGGGGGCCCGCCGACATAGGCTTCTCACTCCAGATTTGTACTGGGCAGCATTGTCTAATAATGAGCTGAGCTCAATTGCTTACCATGTATTTTGCAGCATAACTAATCCCTTATATTTGTGCTTTTCACCCACATGCCTTTTTTGTTTGCTTTAAAGAGAAAAAAGCTTCACCTTTAAAGCAACCCACACCTCTCAGCCATTTGACTCTCTTGCCTCCTCCAGGGAGACAAAGCTCTGACCAGCACTGCAGATGCCTATCTTTCCTGGTGTTAGCACTTCTCCAGTTATGGAGGAGCCAGGAGTTTAAAAGTGAGAACAGTGATGCTATCAGGCAGCTTATCTTCACCTCAGCACTCAGCCAGGTACACGTCTGAGATAAATCTTAATATTCATGCTTACTGGTCCCTTAGCTTCATCAGTTAGCCATCTGCTCAGAATCCTTCCTGTAAAGCTGAACTCAGCTTTTTTAAGGTTGGCAAAAGGGGACTCTTCTTCCCACCCCATGATCACTTTCTGACGAAGATGGATTCTGCCAACCTCCATTCATCAATTCATTCAAGCCATCGGGCACCACAAACGGCAGGGCAATTGCTTTTTCCTCCTAAACCTATTTATCACCAGCCATCCACCAAATCTCAGACCATTTACTCTCCCAATCTTTACTCCTTCCCATGAAGCACAGTAAGAGAAATGATCATCGTACACAGACGTAGGCAGAGTTCTTAGAATGTATTTTTGTTCACCTGAAAAATAAAACTTTTAAAAAATATACAGGACTTTTTGAGTACAGGAATATCTTAAATGGCTGAATTATAAATAATGTCTCTGGTCATGTTCACAGCTAGGGCTGGACCAAATGTCCTAATTCCAGTGAAGGCTTTAGAGTCAGGAGACCAGCAGCTGGACCTAGACTCTCTGATCCATCCCAAAGTGGATTGAAACAGTCCAGAAAACAGGGGTCAGGAAGGGGACAGGGGACTGGACTCCCAGATATTCTCCTATGACTTCAAAGGATTCTTGGAAGAAGAGATCAATTTACAAATTATTAAAATATAGGACTAAAAATTCACACAGTAAATATAAATTACAGGCTATTATTGAAGTTATAAAGTGGCATTTTATGTTTTCCCCGCAGTCTCCCACCAAAAATTTAAAGGCCTCATAGGCTTCCTAATGACTGAAGACCTAGTCAGTTGCTAAGAAATCTCTAGCCAAGAGACCTTGGAGGTGTTACCAGCCTGCTGGTAGGCTGTGACAGCTCAATTGCTATTATCTTGCCCACACCAGAACATGGCTTAAAACAAGGCTGTTGTCCTGTAAACTTGGATCAGAGCTAACTAGAACGTAGGCAAGAAAACTGGAGAGACCTACTGTTTCAGGACTCAGGTGGGTAAGTTTTTTATCTTTTTTTTTTTTTTTAAAAAGTGCCTCATTTACCAAAAAGGAAGCACTAAGGGGTTTGATATTTCATCCCTACCCACATTCAACTGCCTAAAAGCAAGTGGCAGAAGGAAATGGAATCCAAATTGAGGAAGCATAATTCTTGCTGCCCCAGAGCTATATGTATTGTCATTTCTCTTGATGTTTCTCACCTCCTTTAAAAATTACAGGCTGCTTAAGTACAGTTTATCAGGAAAAAGGTAAAGACAGCCAATTCAAACTTCCCATGGCTGGCCTATTAACTGGCTCTTCAAGCACAATCCTGAGTCTGAAGCCCACCTTCTAGCTTTTCTGATTCTGCAATACAACTCAAAACCAGAGGATGTGTGATCAAAGCTCTGGTGTCACAACAGATTTCATCCCAGTTGCAGGGCTGCTTTGTTGCTATAGGCTCAGGAAAGATGGAAGGCAAAGGTGATTACTGGAACAAGACAAGATCTTGAGGAGCAGGGAAATAAAAAAAAGATAAAACACTTGCCAGTCACTCTACTTACAAAAGCTTGTTCTTCCTAAAAGAATTCTGTGCAGGGAGGGCCAGGATTGAAGCACAGCAGCATTGCTCTTTCCCTTCCTTCCTCCCTGGCCCATATCCAGATACTCAGGGCTGCAACAGGAAGCCTCTTTGGTGGGGACACTAGGGTGGGAAGAGGAGGGAATCAGTACATTCTTCACCCTCCCTAAACTGCTTCTACTTTGCCTAAGGTTTTCCTCTGTCAATAGTCTAAGAATGATTATACTCTTTTGTGCAAGAATGTCATAAACTTATCTTTCAAAAACAAGGGGAACAGGGGAGAAAGGAGGATGATGAAAAAAGCCGTGCCTGTGCCCTTCTGGCTAGGTGCACTATGGGGCCAGCAAATAGCCCTTGCTTGACCCCAGCAGTCAGCAGCTACCCAGGAGGTGGGAGCATACATAGAGTTCTAAGTGATTATAGCTTCTAGTGCATATGTCAACTATATACAGGGATCTATAAATTAAATGCATTTCTGGCCACTGCAACTAGGTTGACGTACCTGAGCTCCACTACTTTTGGTGCCCTCCTTCTTGCGAGAGCTTCAGCTTATTAAAAAAGAGCCCCTACAGCTCCCTCCTTCCCCTGAGTCTTGGGGGAAAGCCCGAGTCACCCCGGCACATACGATACACCAGGAGCAAGCGCCGCAGACGGGTTCGGTGCTGGGAGCTCCCCACCCCTCCCCCACCCCCTATGGCTCAGGGCCCTGGAACAACACGGTACTGGGAAGACCAAACCCCGAGTCCCCGGCGAATCGTGGTCCCTTGGCTGAAGATCGGGCTTCGGGCCACGGGTTCCTGGGGCGAGCCCACGATCTTAGAGGGCTAGGGGGGCGTTCACTCTAGTGGGGGTCTCCCCGGCGGGCTCCCTGCTTCATCCTGCTGCACAGTCCTGACTCTGGGCTTGCGGAGAATGGTTTCCAGACGCCCCCGGCGCAGAGGGGTTCAACGACTCCTGGGCGCCGCCGCAGGTTCCTCCTCGTCCTCGTCCGGCCCACGCGGCCGCTCCAGTGGCCCGGCTTGGGGGTTGTCTGCAGGCGGTTCCGGAGACATCGGTCGAGCCGCCTGCAGTGGGGGCGCAGCGCGTGGCGCCTCGCGGCGGGACAACCCGGTAGTGTTGGGCCCCGCCGCCGCTGCCCCCGAACTCCCGGACGGGCCGGTGGTGTTGGAGCCGCCGGGGGGCGGGCCGGCACCCCCTCCCGAGGTCCCGGCGCCCACCGGCTGCCAGATGAGGCTATAGTAGACGGCGAGCACGATGGCGGCCAGCGACACGGAGAGCACGTAGGCAAACACGGTGGCGAGCCGGACCCACTTCTTGTTGGTCTTGGCCGCCATCTTCGCCTTCTTGTCCCCGGTGTAGGTGGCCGGCTTGCCCCGCTCGGCCGGGGCCGCGTCGCGCTCCTTCATGGGGGGGCCCCGGCCTTTGCCCCGGTGCTCCACGGCCCCGGCTGGAGGGGGCCTGGCGGCCTGCGAGGACTGGACAGGGGGCAGCCCAGCGCCCTCAGTTCCCGGCGGCTCCGCGCTCCGCCGCCGCTCCTCACGCCGCCCGACCGCAGCCCGCCACCGCGTCGCTGCAGCCGCCGCCGGGGCCTGGACCAGTCACCGCCGCCAGCGCCGCCGCCGCCGCCGGCCCGTCAGCTGCTTCCCCGCCGCCGCCACAGCCACAGCCGCCACAGCCGCCCGGCTCCGCGTCCCCATCCGCCGCCGCCGCCACGCGCTCTGCCGTAGCCGCCTGCCCGGCCGCCGGCTGCCCGGTCTCCAGTGGCCGCGCGGACAGCGCGCTCCTCTCCGGCCCGACTCCCCCGCCTCGCGCGCCGGCAACAGGGGGCGGGGGAGAGCGCGGCTGGGGGCTGCCTCTTAAAAGGGCGACGCCGGGGTCCGGAAGTGCCGCGCGCAGAGGCGGGCTGCAGTCTGGCGCCCGGAGCCCCTCCGGGACGCCCCGTTAAGAGGGAGTTAAGGGCGGCTGACTCTTAAAGGGGCGACGTCACGCGGCCCCGCGCGGGCTGGCGCGGCGAAGCTGGGAGCCCCGGGCGCTTCTTTAAAAGGGAAGGGCATAGTGCCGGGTGGAGTGCGGAACTGAAAAGGGGGCGGAAGGAGCTGTCACAGTGCAGACCTGTCAACTCTGGCACCTCCCCACTGCTCCCCGAGGCTCGGAAGTGACAGGTGGAATATCAGTCCCGGGTTCGGACCTCAGGCCTCGGTTTACCTACTCAAGTGGTGGTGATACCACGCTCATGTTCCCGGCTCGTGCACCACTCCACGTACGCCCCCGGGCGGGTCTCCTAGGCCCTCTCACACCTAAAGAGCCTGACTCACGTCCAGCGTGGACAGCCACGGAATCCGTAGTGCGCCCTGAGGCCACACCTGGTCATGTTCTTTCTCCCCATCCAGGCTGGGCTTCGGGGGTCTGCCAGAACGGTCCCAATTCGCTGTCCTTTTTTTTTTTTTTTTTTTTTTTTTGAGACAGAGCCTCAAGCTGTCACCCTGGGTAGAGTGTCATGGCATCACAGCTCACAGCAACCTCCAATTCCTGGGCTCAAGCGAGTCTCCTGCCTCTGCCTCCCAAGTAGCTGGGACT
>CAUYRH010101958.1:0-20111 GCA_963574655.1 Perodicticus potto | reverse complement strand
TTTTACTTCATTAAGTATGATATTAGCTGTGGGCTTGTCATAGATAGCTTTAATCATTTTAAGATATGTGCCACCTATGCCTATATTCTTAAATGTTCTTGCTAGAAAATAATGCCAAATTTTTTCAAGAGCTTTTTCTGTATCAATTGAGGGAATCATATGGTCTTTATTTTTGCCTCTATTAACATAGTGAATAATATTTGTGGATTTGCATATCTTAAACCAGCCTTTCATTCCTGGCATGAAGCCCCCTTGATCATAATGTGCAATTTTTAAAATGGGTAGCAGTAATCTATTGGATAAGATTTTATTGAGTATTTTTTGCATTAATACTCAGCAGTTAAATTGGTATGTAGTTTTTTTTTCCCATTCTTTATTTGGGTCTGTTCCTGGTTTTGAAATCACAGTGATTGTGGCTTCAAAGAATGTGTTAGAGAAGGTTCCTTGCTTCTCAATGTTTGGTAATAGGTTCTGCATCATAGTTACAAGCTCATCTTTGTAGATTTGATAAAATTATGGTGTGAAGCCATTTGGTCCAGAGCTTTACTTTGTTGTAAGATTTTTTTGTTGTTTCTTCAATCTCAGTGCTTGATATTGGTCTGTTCAAGAGATGGATTTCTTCCTGCTTACATCTAGGGAGATGGTGTGATTCTAAGCATTGGTTCATTTTCTCCATATTTTCAAATATCTGGCCATACAGCTTCTTGTAGTAGTCAGAATTAATCTCTTGTATCTCAGTGGTATCTGTTGTTATTTTCCCCTTTTTCATTTCTGATTGAGGTAATTAGAGATTTTACTCTTCTATTTCTAGTTAATCTGGCCAAAAGTTTATCAATTTTGTTGAACTTTTCAGAAAACTAACCTTTTGTCTTATTAATTTTCTGAATAAATTTTTTGTTTTCGTTTCATTTATTCATTATTTAATTTTGTTTATTTCTTTTCTTCTATAAGGTTTGAGTCAAAGTGATCTGCCTTTTCCATTTTCTTAAGATGACTCATTAGATTGTTGATGTGCTCTATTTCTGCTTTTTGGGTGTAGGCATCTAATGTTTTAAATTTCCTCTTCAGATTGCTTTTACAGTATCCCACCGGTTCTCGTATGTGCCACTTTCATGGGGAATTAAAGCCATTAGCATTTATTGAGAGATTTAGTAAGTGTGGTGGAGTCTATTCATCTGATTTTGTGAAGGTTCATTGTTTAGTTTTATCCCTTGCATCTTTATGGAAGCTAGGTTTTGTCCTTTAGTTTATGGATGTTTACTTTGTTGGTGGAACATTATGATAGTCAGTGTGTAGAATAGGTCTAAGTATTTCCTATAGAGCTGGTCTTGTTTTGGAAAATTCCCTCAATCTTTGCATGTCAGTAAAAAAAAAATTATATTTCCATCAATTTGAAGCTTAATTTAGCAGGACACAGAATTGTGGTCTGAAAATTATTTTATTTAAGAAGTTTAAAGGTAGATGACCATTCTCTTCTGGCTTGGATAGTTTCAGCTGAGAAGTTCATTGCCACCCTTATCATTCTGCCCCTGTAAGTCAATTGGTGCTTACTCCTGTATGGTTGTAGAATTTTCTCTTTCCTCTTGACTTTGGAGAGGTTTTTTACAATGCATCTTAGAGATGATCTATTTGTTTTGGGATGACTTAGAGTTTGATATCCCTCTAAAAGGAGTATTTCATAATCTGTAGTGAAAGGTGGGAAGCTTTAATTTGTGATATTCCCCATTGGGCTTTAATTTATTTCAGAAATTCTCTGTCCCTTTCAGGAATATCCATAATGGATATGTTTGAACACTTTATGAAGTCCCATAATTCTCTGAGTGACTATTCTGCTGTCCCTCTCTTCTTTTCTGTCTCTTTAAGTGCCTGAGTTAGTTTAAGAGCTTTATCCTCAAGCTCTGAGATTCTTTCTTTTCCATGGTCTAGTGTTTTTTTTTTTTTTTATTAAATAATAGCTGTGTACATTAATGCATTTATGGGGTACAATGTGCTGTTTTCATATACAACTTGAAACACTTACATCAAACTTGTTAACATAGCCTTCACATCACTTTCTTAATTATTGTGTTAAGACATTAATTATTCTACACTTAGTAGATTTGACATGTACCTTTGTAAAATGCAACATAGGTGTAGTCTGACCCATTGATCTCCCTCCACTCAGTAATATCCCTCCACTAATCCTCCTCCTTTCTCTTCCCCTTCTCTTTTCCCTTCATCTTGGGCTGTATTTGGGTTATAGCTTTCATATGGAAGTGTGGGTGCTTATATATTGGTTTCACAGTAGACCTGAGTACATTTCATATTTTTTCTTCCATTCTTCAGATACTTTGCTAGGAGGAATATGTTCCAGGTCTATCTATGTAAACATGAAAGAGATAAAACCTCCATATTTTTTAAGGCTGCTTAGTATTCCATGGTGTATATATACCACAATTTATTAATCCATTCATGGGTCAGTGGGTACTTGGGCTTCTTCCATGACTTAGCAATTATGAATTGGGCTGCAAAAAACATTCTGGGGCAAATATCTTTGTTATAAAGTGATTTTTAGTCCTCTGGATATATACCTAGTAGAGGAATTGCAGGATTGAATGGCAGGTCTATTTTTAGATCCCTAAGTAATCTCCAAACTTATTTCCAAAAGGGATGTATTAGTTTGCATTCCCACCAGCAGTACAGAAGTGTTCCCTTTTGTCCACATCCATGCCAACATCAATAGTTTTGGGATTTTATGATGTGAGCTAATCTTACTGGAGTTAGATGCTGTCTCAAAGTCATTTTGATTTGCATTTCTCTGATGATTAAGGATGATGAGCACTTTTTCTTGTATCTGTAGGTCATGCATCTGTCTTCTATGCAATCTCTATTAAAGCACCACTGTCATACTTCAAAGACCTTGAAAATATAATACTTCGTTTTATATGGAATCAACAAAAATCTCAAATGGCCAAGATATTACTCAGAAATAAAAACGAATCAGGGGGAATCATGCTACCAGACCTCAGACTATACTGTAAGTCAATAGTGATCAAAACAGCATGATACTGGCACAAAAACAGGGAGGTAGATGTATTGAACAGAATAGAGAACCAAGAGATCAACTCAGCTACTTATTGCCATTTGATCTTTGATAAGTCTATCAAAAAAATTCAGTGGGGAAAAGAATTCCTATTTAACAAATGATGCTGGGTAAACTGGCTGGTGACCTGGCTGAAGACTGAAATTGGACCCACACCTTTCACCATTAACAAAAATAGATTCTCACTGGATAAAAGATTTAAACTTAAGACATTAAACTATACAAATACTAGAAGAAAGTACAGGGAAAACACTTGAAGAAATCAGCCTGGGAGAATATTTTATGAGGAGGATCCACCAGTCAATTGAAGCAGCATCAAAAATACATTAATGGGACCTGATCAAACTAAAAAGCTTTTGCACAGCCAAGAACACAGTACTTAAAGCAAGCAGACAGCTCTCAGAATGGGAGAAAATATTTGCACATTATGCCTCTGACAAAGGTTTGATAACCAGAATCCACAGAGAACTCAAATGTATTAGCAAGAAAAGAATAAGTGATCCCATCTCATTGTGGGAACGAGATTTGAATAGAAAATTCTCCATGGTCTAATCTTTTATTCATACTTTCTACTGAATCTTTAAGTCCCCTCATTGACTTCTATAGGTCCTTAGATCTGTCATATCCTTTTATAATTTCCATATCTTTTGTTCATTTTTTGGTTCTGTTTTCCACTTTCTCATAAATTCCCTTTTTTGTTTTTGCAATACACACTTTAAATGCCCCCATCGTCATTCCTATTAAGCCTGTGTAAGTGTAATCTTCTGTGGTAGCTACCTCATAATCCCTTGGCAGAGTTGCTCTATTCTGGTTTTTAGATTATTCTTTTGTTCCTCCTCCTTATTCTTATTCACTTCCTTACCCTAGTTTTCTTTCTCACTTCCTCCTTCACTTTATATAACTATGTCTCACAGCTTAGGTGTTGAAGTGGCCTTTTGGTTTATGGACAAAAGGAAAATAAGTGTAAAGAGTGAGAGGGGAGCTGGGCGAGAGAATTGCTTAAGCCCAAGAGTTTGAGGTTGCTGTGAGCTGTGATGCCACAGCACTCTACTGAGGGTGACATAGTGAGACTCTGTCTAAAAAAAAAAAAAAAAAGAAAGAAAAGAAAAGAAAAGAATGAGAGAGGAGATAGAGAAGAAAAATAAAAGAAAAAAAAGAAAATGAGATGGAAGGAAAGAATTGAAGAAAATGGGGGGAAAGGAAATTAAAGACAAAGAGAGTGACAGGAGAAATGGTGGGCTTTGGAGGGGTGCTTTAACCACACCTGCTGTTCTAGGGTTTTGAGGGACCTCGGCTGGTTGTGTCCCTCTATGTCAGAAGCTTCTTACCAGTCTGGGAAAAAGCAAGACCCCACCTTTGACAAATAAAGAAAGAAATCAGCAGTATGTTGTATTAGGGACCAATGCCTTCTTTCCAAAGGCCAATGCTAGAAGGACAACCAAGACTGTGAGCTCGTGGCCTCCTTGAGCCAGACCAATGCCATGAATCCCAGTCCCTGTAGAAGTGGAAAAATGAAAATAAAATAAAAATCTAAAAAAATCTAAAAATATAATTTTGTAAGATAAAGAAGAAAATAGTATATCTTAGCTGATCTATGAGAAATTTATGTGGGAAATATGAGAAAAGTATACAAATCTGCCAAAACAGAGAAAAAAGAGAGATTTGAAGGAACAAATAAAAGAGGCTGAAAAATTGTAACAAAATGGAGCCACTTTTGCTGACTGCATTAATGCACACAGCTATGATTTAATAAAAAAATAATAATAATTAAAAAAAGAAAAAGAAAAAAATAAAAATACAACCAAACCAAACAAACAAACAAACAAACAAACTACATAAAAAACAACAGCAACAATAGAGAAAAAAAGGAAAAGAATAAATCAAGCAAAAAAATTGAAAAAAGAAACAAAATATATAAAACAATACATATATGGAGTCAGAAGCCCCTCTCTAGTTGCAAAGGAGACCATATTTTGTCTTCCTGACTTCTTTGCCCTCAGACCAGGACTTTTTACTTCATCAATATTTAGTCCCTGTAAACTGGGGTCCCCAAACTCTCACTAGACTTCCCAGGAAGCCTGTCAGACAGTGTCCTCTTACAAACAAGTGGCCCTCCCAGGGTGTGTGAGGGACACTCACCTCATCCCAAGGATGACTGCTTGATCTCAGTAGGCACACCAGAGCTGGCCTACTGAGCTCAAGCAGTTCTTCCCATGTGGGCAGTCTTTCCACAATGGCAGCACCCCACCAGCAGCTAAGCAGATGGGAAACCATCCCACCTAGCCAGCTGGACACTGTTCAAGGCTACTCACTACTCCAGCAAGCAGCCAAGTCCAATATCAAAATACTGCAGGACAGCCCTTTCCCATCTCCAGCCCTCTGCAGGAGAGCTGGCTGACTCTATGCCCTGTCCACATACCAAGCACCTGTCTTCTGCACTGGTTTTCCTCAGTTCCAGACCTCCTCTTTGGCTCCTGAAGTCTCTTGGTGCTTCTATGTGTCTCTAAAGTTATGTTTCTTTGAAGATTCCCCCAGTCAGAGGTGGCTGACATCCACTTTCTCCTGTCTCTCCATGTGTAGCCGGCAAGGAGATTTCTCTATTCTATCATCTTTCTCCATCCTCCTCATTAGAGAAGAATTTACAGAGAAAAAAGGGCCACTCACAACTTGTATAGAAATTTCACTGGGCCTGTTTCTGCACTAGCAGAAGCCGTTAAATATACCTTAACAATGGTGTATACCTTTACAAACCTTCTGTTAGATTACCAATGCAAGGCACCATCCTCTGTCAATGTTATCGGATAGTTAACAAAAAAGCTCTTACAACAGAGGAAGTGTCACAAGTTATACAGTCAGCTAAGCCTTCCTCTATTTTGTAAAGCAAATGGAAAAATAGTTGGCAAAACAATGTTAGTTGTATTATTCACCTACCCTACCTTCCTGACAGCAGGTAATACAGTAAGATAACGGGCTTTTAAACAATTGCAAATGAGAGAACTTGGAAGACAGTGGTGCCCCAAGTGGTCAAAAATATTGCTCATGGCTCAGCGCCCATAGCTTAATGGTAACAGCACTGGCCACATACACTGGGCTGGAGGACTCAAACCTGGTCCAGGCCTGCTAAACAGCAATGACAACTACTTCAACAACAAGAAATAGTCGGGCGTTGTGGCAGATGCCTATAGTTCAAGCTACATGGGAGGCTAAGCCAAGAGAATTGCTTAAGCCCAAGTGTTTGAGGCTTCTGTGAGCTGTGATGTCACTCTACTGAGAGTGACAAAGTGAGACTCTGTCTCAAAAACAAATATTACTCATATTTCCGATTACATGAAATTCATGACTCTATGCCATAACTACAAATGTTGAAATTCACGACAAATAAGAAAACCACCAAGAGAGATTTGACCTCTGCTTGTGTATATACTTACAGTAGACATAACCCAGTACCAGTTTTCATGAACATGAGACCCCTGGCATTGCAACCCACAGCAGATGAACATCCATCCTTATTTCTCCCTCATGGAAAACCAGAGCCTAGCCATTTCCCTCTCACAGTGGATCACTGACTTTGGAGCCATCCTCAACCTGCATTCACCCATTACCCAGAATAAGCTGAGCAATCCATCCACCACTATTTGGAGAGAGAAGTGTCCTTATTTGCTACCCACATACTTTGCTTTGTAGAACAAACCTGGACCTGTGCTCAAAACCCAGTAAGTGGAACTAATCTCCATAGAAGATATAACACCATTCTGGTGATATTAAGATGACATTCTGGTGATATCCAGGGTTGACTACAATTCCATTAATGGATTACCCTATCCATGGTAATTTGTACCCTGCCAATATATGTCTCTTCCCCTAAAATATAGTCCTAACAAGCTATGTTTGGATTAAACATGCTGCATGCTACCACAGGATGATACACAATATTGGTCAGTTTGCGGACAATGGTAACCACACTTTTGACTGTTTAGATTGTCCTGTCCTACTAACATAACCACAGACATCAACACTGAGGTTAGCATCTCTCCTATTATTATACATTTAGGAGCACCTAGTATTGCTAAACCAGAGCCTACAATATCACTTGTGACTCATAAATGCTTCTAAGCCCTATGGGCCAACTTTTATTTCAAATTAGACAAAATCCACAATTTTTAATTACTACCACCATGCAAATAGAACAATGGGCCACACTACCTTGCAGATCCCACTTAAGGAATGCCCGTAGATAGCACCTAATGTTATAATCAAGATGTTCATGACTGGTGTAATCAAATTAAAAATGCTGTAATCCAAATGTAGAATATAAATGTCTGAACACAATAACTAAGAAAAACCCATGAAGGCTATGTTAACCAGTTCAATGAAAATATTTAAAATTGTATATAAAACCAACACATTGTACCCCATGATTGCATTAATGCACACAGCTATGATTTAATTAAAAAATGCTATAATCCAAAGAGAATTTTAAAAATCCTACAGGATTGCTGAAATACAATTATAGTTTTTAATTATAAAAATTGGGATGATGACAAATGTAAACAATGTAAGTCCCCACAACTACATGGACTCTCATTCTTTTTATTATAACATTCTCTTTTCCCCTGCACTATAAGCCTCATTTACTTAGACAAAAAAATATTGTACTAAGTGGCCAGGAGCATTTTACCTTTACTTCCTGCTTGGATGCCAATTAATATAAATAAGTAAAGGAATACATCCTACTACATCATATGACTTGAGCCAAGGCATGTTTGAAAAATTGTAGACTACAACCAGGCTGAGAATTCTTCCACAGCCCAAACTCATAATACCAACTACAAGGCCAGGTACAGTGTCTCATACCAGTAATCCCAGCACTCTGGGAGACCAAGGCAGGTGGATCTTCTGAGTTCAGGAGTTGAAGACAAGCCTAACCAAAGCTTGACCCTTTCTCTACTAAAAAATAGAAAAACTAGCTGGGAGTTGTGGCAGGTAATGTAGTTCCAGCTACTTAGGAGGGTGAGACAAGTGGATTGAGGTTGCTTGTGAGCTATGATACCATGGCACTCAACCCTAGGGTGACTGAGTGAGATATTGTCTCAAATAAAAAAAAGTACCAAATACAAAATTTGCATAACGCTCAATGGGAGCTGGCTCTACAACAATTGCAAGGCTTGCTACCAATAGTCAGTTATTAAATTAAGTTCTGGCAGTTTGGGGTTGATTGTTATGGAAGTTTTTGTTTAATTTCCTGTATTTTTACTAAAGATAGCAATCTGGCACCCTATAAGTCTGACTTGTAGTAGGTTAACTTCCTTATTGTATATAAGGGAGGGTTTCCTAGGCAGGTTGCTGAATGTTGTGGGTCAGAGTTCTACTTTTATATATGTTACAGATTGTTATTGTGCATTGGTACATTCAATCTTTCAGTATACATACCACTATATAGGAGTTAGAAACAATAAGAAGCAGCCTGGTTTCAAAGATAAATTGGGAAGAAATTTACTGGTGACATCACACTACTGTTTCCCAAGGGATCCCTTGAGGCTATCACAACTATACAAAGGGAATTACTATAAAAGTTTATCCTGGATTGGAAATGATGAAATAGGTGATGTCCCACTGAAATGTAGCGACATCATGATAAACAGGGACAGAAATTGGCCAAATGTATAATACAATTTAACTTACATTTAAAATAATTTGACTACCTATGAAGATTACATATGTAAGTGCTTCATAGTTCAGGATATAATTTGGTGCATGGTTAAGTTAATCATTTTTTTTTTCAACAGCTCAGTATTCCTGTGAAGCTTATTCTAGACCCATGAAAATACTCTGATGCCATTTATTATTGGTCATCATTAGGAAACTCAAGCACCAAGGCACACCAATCCAAACAATAAGGAATATTCAGTTGTCTAAACCTGCCTACAGCTTCAGCCACAGCAATACATACGATTGCCTATTTATAATAACTGCATTCCGAACTTGCTCCTGCCAATCTGATTTTAGTCTTATGGATAGTCAGGGACATGCACCAAAGGAATTATGTGACTCTATTGACTAAACAATTGAACAAATCAAAATGCCTTCATTTAAAAAATCTATTCTCCTGGCTTTACTCCTGGCAGACTGGCTGTGAAAGAACTTTGAAATTCTAACCTGTGCCCTTACAGGACTCTGTCCCATTTATTGTTGGCGCCTCACTCAGGCACTACAAACTAACATTAAATTTAAACTGCAAAATAACATTAGGCCAGGGGATAGATTACAATACAACTGAGCCAAAAATTGCCTCTGTATATTGGTCCCTGTACTGTTTACTTTTTCAAACAAGCTAGGTATGCTAACTCAAAAGCCTGATGGTATTAAACTCAATTTTTACACACTCAATAGCTTTAAACATAGCCCCAATAAGCATGTTTTTAGCCATCAGAGGCTGCTTTCTTTGCATATCTCTGTGAAACTGTATACATTTGCTAGCCATAGGTACGATAAACTTCAAAATACAAAAACATAAACTTCTGTTGCCTTTCAGAGTTCTCTGACCCAGAGACTTTCTGCCCTGTTGCTGAGAAACAGCATACCTAAGCCCCAACTCTGACCCTATGCTCCCTCTGGTGTTCCTTTGCCCTTCTCACCTTCTAGATGGTTGCCACCCACCAGCATCTGGAAAGTCTCAGGGTTTAATCAACTCCACACTCTCACAAACCTATCAAAGTGTCGATCAAATAAAACTTGTGTGCTACTGCCACATTGTAGTCATAACATTTTCCTTGATCAGTCCTCAAATCTCTTGCATTCACTAAAATTTTATATATTTTAATTCTACATAGATAAGTAACACAGACATTGTTAGTATTATGAGTTTGCATTGTGTGTATATATGTTATGTTATTTATTTATTTATTTACCCTCTCTATTATTGTTCACTTCTTCTTGTATCTATTTATTTTCATATGGGAACTTTCCTTTCTGTATTTCCGTTAGTCTCGGCTTACTGGTGATCAATTTACTTAGTTTTCTTTCTGAAAACGTTTTTATTACACCTTCATTTTTGAAGGGCTATTTCGGTGGGTTTAGAGTTCAGATTATCAGATAGCAAACCATTAAACTTCTTCTGTATTTTATTTTCATATATTTAGGGGGTACAAATGCATTTTTGTGATATGTATATAGGATATATTGCATAGATGTGAAATGTGGTTATTGGGTGTAACCATCACCTAAATAGTGTTCAATGTACACATTAAGTCATTTTTTTCATTAAATTTCTTAAGTGACAAAGTTGCATGTGATCTAAGACTCACCTCTTTGCACTTTCCCTTTTTACTGAAATCATGACTCTTGAAGTCCTCATTACCTTAATAGCTTTCTGAGGCTGTGTTTGTAGCTTTTCATACCGTCAAACAGTTTCTTTCCCAAAATTTGTAGTTGTTTTTTGGCAGGTTTGTTAAAATCACTACACATTATTAGAATTGGAACTCTTCGATGTCATTGCTTCTTGGCCTTTTGGCGAAGATTAAGTGTGAAATTTTTCAATAGCATTATAATGACTTATTGATATTCCTTTTTTTTTTTTTTTTTTTTTTGCAGTTTTGGGCCGGGGCTAGGTTTGGACCCGCCCCCTCCTGCATATGGGGCCAGTGCCCTACTCCTTTGAGCCACAGGTGCTGCCCTTATATTCCATTTTATTCCATAATTTGTTTAAATAGTCTCTGGATGTTTAACATTAATATAGTTTTCAGATCTGTTATATTAGAACAAATTATTTTAGCTAAATCTTTACATATATAGCTTATACTTGCTTTAGGGTATATTTTTAGAGGTGAAAATGCTAGTTTATTAGGTCTGAACAACTTCAGAAACTTTAGAAATTGCTGAATCCTAGGTTAGGAATATTTGTTTCTGAGGCTTAGAAATATGCTATGTTGTCATCCTCCAACCCACCAATGAGCTTCTGGATAATACATACATTCGATGTCACAAAATTAAAACTGAAGGAATGGCATATGTGGCATTGCTTCTCCAATTGGAGACAAGAAGTGGTGACACCTTGTGATTGTAGCCAGTTATTTTCCCTTTCTCCAAACAAGTAGAAAGGAAGTCTACTCCGAGATTGTTGTAGAGACATTAAGAAATGCCACATATGGCAAATGTTTGCAACAAGGTACAGACATCAAAGTAGAGGGTTAACAGTGGTAAGATGAGTGGTAGAGGATTGGTTGTGTGAATATCACAAATTTAGTGTCCTCCCCACCCAGCCTACTTCTATAAACGACCCATCTGTGTACTCCACTCTTTTCTTTCTAACTTCTGCTATGCTACTTTGTTGGAATGCTTTTCTCTTCCTTGTTCTTTCGATAAATACTTGCCAAATCATCTTTTAAACACCAACTCTTATGAAGCCTTTTCTAGTTCTATAGGTAGAATTGACACTGCCCTCCACGGCACCCTATACAAACTTCTAGAACAACTTCAGAGAACATCTTCAACTTCTACTTCACTATTTCTTTATCTGATTCCAGCTTTTACATTGGGAGAACCTTAAGTAGAAAGAAACTAATTTCTGGACAGATGATCACTGTTTGTTCAATAAACACACGAAGGGTTCAGGATTAGATCTGTTCAAAGTGCTGGAGTAATAACCGAGTAAAATAGAGCAGGTAACAACCTTTAACACTTAGAATCTCAATTGATTCTTACAACATTTCTATTAAATGAGCAGGTGATCAGGGAGTGAAAGGAGGGGACAGTTAAATTCATACCTGATAGGTATAATGTACACTGTCTTCATGACAGGCACACTTATAACTTTGACTTCCCACTCCTGGTGAGGGCCTCAAACTGCACAAAAGCAACTAATGTAACCAAAACGTTTGTGTTCTAAAATAAAAAGAAAGTATTAACCAAATCTTTAAGAGTTTTAGTAGCTTTCCCAAGGCAGCATGCAAACCTCTGTGCTGGTAAGGGTTACAGTTCTTCAAGCTAGTTCTAGGCTTCCTAATTGGGACTAAATCCCAGGCCTTCAGACCCTCTAGAAAAGCATTCATTCTTCCTAGCTCACGACAGTAGAAAAGCTCACAACCTAAATAGAGAAAGTGATATAAGAAACGGGGCGGGATGGGGGCTGTACCCTTCTAGAGACCATGCACATATTTCCCGAAGCAGTTTCAGGGAAAAGCAAATCCTAAGGACGCTAATTACAAATTTTGAGAATGTATTGAGGGCTGGACACTGTATGGAAGTCCTCTAATCTATATCCTAACTCTGAAAAGTAGCTGTTATCTCCGTTTTCATTTCATATCCATCCTTTCCGGGTCCCTTCCTACCAAAGTCTCCCTCCTTCCAGTGCTCTCCTTTGGTGCAAAACCCCCACATCCACTTTCTCAGGCCCAAGGGAGGGGCAGGGAGGGGCGCTGTCTCCTTGCCGCAGAGCCCAACTGCGCCTGCGCGGACTGCGGCAGAAGGCGGGGTGTGAGAAGCCGAGTACACAGAGACTAACGTTCACTGTGGGCTGGTACCTGCTTTCTCTTCCATCGCCTCTAATTTCGGTTCCAGCAAGTTGACTGGAGCTTTCTTTCTTGCAGCAGCAGCAACAGCAACAGCATCATCGCTAGCGGCAGTTCTGTGCTGAAGCATCTACACGCCTCCCGTCCTCTTTCTGCCAGATCGCGGGACTGTTGGTGTTTGCTTCTACTCGCCGGTAGACAGGACCATGTCACTGGTAAGCCAGAATTTGCGCCGCCGCCGCCGCCGCGGTGCAACGGCCACTGAGCCCAACAGCTGCAGCTGGGGTGAAATTCAGGCACCTAACGCTTCTGGTCTCCCCGCTGCTATGCCAGGCCCAGACGTCCTCCAGGGTCTCAATGATCCTCGGATACTCCAGGGCCTCTGCGCCTCTGAGGGCCCAAGTGTGTCTGTGCTTCCCACTCCTGGTGAGGGCTCAAGCACCTGTGAGCCTCCCTCTGAGGGCTCAAGCGTCTCCAGGCCGCGTACCATCTCTGAGGGACTGAGCACTTCCGTGCTGCCCTCCGCTGGTGAAGGCCCAAGCGTCTCCGGGTCTCCCACCATCTCTAAGGGGCCAACCACATCTGGGCCGCCCTCTTCCTCTAAGAAATCGAGTACCTCGGTGCCTCTCAAGACGGGTGAGGGCTCTAGTACTTCTGTGCCACCCACCACCGCTGTGGGCCAGGGCACCTCCATGCCACCTTCTTTTGGTGAGGAACAGAGCACCTCTGAGTCTCCCACCGCCTCTGAGGGACCGGGCATCCCCAGGCCGCACCCCCTTGGTGAGGGACCGAGCACCTCCATGTCGCCCCCCCTTGGTGAGGGACCGAGCACCTCCGTGCCGCTCACCGCCTCTGAGGGACCGGACACCTCTGTGCTGCTCCCTTTTGGTGAGGTACCGAGCACCTCTGTGCTGCCCAACCCTGGTGAGGGATTGAGCACATTCATGCTGCCCACCGCCTGTGAGGAACTGAGCAACTCCATGCCACCCGCCCCTGGTGAGGGACTAAACACATTGTTGAGCTCTAGTGCGTCTGTGGCCCAGAAGCCCTCCAAGTGCTCCATTGTTTTGCCAAACCCCAGCGTGGCCAAGGCCTCCGGGGACTTGGACTCTGAGGGCCCTAAGGGTGCAGAAGGTCCTGTAGAATTCCAGGTCTTGAGAGACAATGAAAGCCCCAATTCAATTACCATTATGGGCCTCAGTACTTCTCGGGTTGCCATTACCCTGAAGCCCCAGGACCCCATGGAACAGAATGTAGCTGAGTTGTTGCAGTTCCTGCTCGTGAAGGATCAGAGCAAGTACCCTATCCGAGAGTCTGAAATGAGGGAATATATTGTTAAAGAATATCGCAGCCAGTTCCCTGAGATCCTCAGACGAGCAGCAGCTCACTTGGAATGCATTTTTAGGTTTGAATTGCGTGAACTTGACCCTGAAGCACATACCTATATTCTGCTCAACAAACTTGGACCTGTGCCCTTTGAAGGGTTAGAAGAGAACCCTAATGGGCCAAAGATGGGCCTCCTGATGATGATTCTAGGACAAATATTTTTGAGTGGCAACCAAGCCAAGGAGGCTGAGATTTGGGAAATGCTGTGGAGGATGGGGGTGCAGCGGGAGAGGAGGCTTTCAATTTTTGGGAACCCCAAGAGACTTCTGTCTGTAGAATTTGTATGGCAGCGTTACTTGGACTACAGGCCAATAACTGACTGTAATCCAGTGGAGTATGAGTTTTTCTGGGGCCCACGATCCCACCTAGAAACCACTAAGATGAAAATTCTGAAGTTCATGGCCAGGATCTATAACAAAGATCCCATGGATTGGCCAGAGCAATACAATGAGGCTTTGGAGGAAGATGCTGCCAGAGCCTTGGCTGAGGGTTGGCAGGCTCTCCCTCACTTTAGAAGGCCCTTTTTTGAGGAAGCTGCTGCAGAGGTAGCATTCCCAGATTCAGAGATTTCCAACCATTCCTCAAAATATCCCGCACATTCATGGCCTGAGTCAAGATTGGAGAGCAAGGCAAGGAAGTTGGTGCAGTTATTTCTGCTTATGGATTCAACTAAGCTACCTATACCAAAGAAAGGAATTCTGTACTACATTGGCCGAGAATGCAGCAAAGTGTTCCCTGACCTCCTGAATCGTGCTGCGCGCACCCTGAACCATGTCTATGGGACAGAGCTAGTGGTACTTGATCCCAGGAACCACTCCTATACCCTGTACAACCGAAGAGAAATGGAAGAAACTGAAGAGATTGTGGACAGTCCAAACAGGCCTGGCAACAACTTCTTGATGCAGGTCCTAAGCTTCATCTTTATAATGGGAAACCATGCCAGGGAGTCTGCAGTCTGGGCCTTTCTGCGGGGCTTAGGGGTTCAGTCTGGGAGAAAGCATGTAATTACCTGTAGGTATTTGAGCCAGCGCTACATAGACAGTTTACGGGTTCCTGATAGCGATCCAGTGCAATATGAGTTTGTATGGGGCCCTAGAGCCCGTCTGGAAACCTCCAAGATGAAAGCCCTGAGGTATGTGGCCAGAATTCACAGAAGGGAACCACAGGACTGGCCACAGCAGTACAGAGAAGCAATGGAAGATGAGGCCAATAGAGCTGATGTTGGGCACAGGCAATTCTTTGTTCACAACTTCAGATAGAGGAATGCATGGCAGTCAGAAGGGCCTTGCAAAGCCAGGCCCTAGAGCCCTAAGTGTCATGTATTGTGGGTATTATATTTGGTATTTGTGTTCCATTTCTATTTGTATTTATTCATATTTAGTTCTTGTGTGGTATCTTGAAAAGTTTCAAGTGTTTTAATATAATGTTCAATGGGATAAATATAATTGACCACTTGATTTGCTGTCATATTTTGGTGTAAGAGTTTTGAGAGCTTTGTAAAATGCTTTGGAAATCTTTCCATCTTGTTGCATTATCTGGAAAAGAATATATAGCATATAGCTATAGATATAAGATTTTTCTTGAATGTTTCCAAAAATTTACCAGTAAAATGATATATATACAGGTGTTAAACAAACAAATAGAACAACTGCAAAAGCAATCTAAATTGTGGCTGGCCTTCCTTTCTGTCTGCTATTGTGTAAAGAATACTGTTGTTTACCTGTATCTGCTTTGCTGTACTAAAATGTAATGAAAAATAAAAGCTGAATAAAGCAAATATAATGCTAATGTACTAATTTATTCAGTATTTATTAAACTTCTTTTACACAACTAGCACAATGGTGTGTTCTGGTTATATAAGCACATAAGATATAGG
This sequence comes from Perodicticus potto, assembly GCA_963574655.1. Taxonomy (NCBI): domain Eukaryota; kingdom Metazoa; phylum Chordata; class Mammalia; order Primates; family Lorisidae; genus Perodicticus; species Perodicticus potto. The sequence goes on along the minus strand of CAUYRH010101958.1, from coordinate 4,261 downwards.
ACCTTCTCTAGAATTTAGGGACTGGGCAGAGTGTATAGGAGATAACTTAAGCCAGCAATTTTATTATGGTCTACTAAGGGCTACATCAAACTAAATAGAGTGTGGTAAGGGAGTTAAGAAGAGGTACACTTAACCCAGTTTCAGGACTATTTAGGGTGGTCGTTAAAGAAGATTATGGGTGGGGGGATAAGATGAGGGCCTTAATATAATCATGAGTTAAATTAATTCAGGGCTGGATTTCAGTCTTCATAAATGATGTCATGGAATGTAGTTATAAATGTAAGGATGGAGGGGTGGGAGGTATTGCATGTCATAAACAGTCTCAATAAGATGCATGGGTCAGCTTTCTCCAAGTTATTAAAAAAAACCCAAATGTCAGTGGCTTACAATATCTGGGGCTCATTCACATGCCCCCCATGAGTTCTCTGTGCTTCTGTTTATAGTGTCTTTATTCGGATAACCAGGCTAAAAGGAGAAGCCTATATATGGGACAACTGTTCTTGTGGTAGAAACAAAAGAGCCATAGTGGAATCATACGATAATTCCCTAAAACTACTGCTCAGAGATAACATAGTAAAGTTATCATCCATTGGTAAAAGCAAGTCACATGGGCAAGCTTGATGTCAATGGAGTGGAAAGTGTACACCTCCCACAGGGATGAGCCCAGTAGAAAGAACAGCCCATATTTTAAACAAAAATTTAGTTCTAACATATAAGGATTTGGCTTTTTCTTTTTCTTTTTTTTGAGACAGTCTTACTTTGTCACCCTTGGTAGAGTACTATGGCGTTACAGCAATCTCAAACCCCTGGGCTTAAGTGGTTCTCTCGCCTCAGCCTCCCAAGTAGCTGGGACTACTGGTGCCTGCCATAATGCCTGGCTTTTTATAGAGATGAGGTCTTGCTCTGGCTCAAACTGGTCTCGAACCTGTGAGCTCAGGCAATCCTCTTGCCTCAGCCTCCCAAATGCTGGGATAACAGGCGTGAGCCACCACGCCAGGCCTGGATTTGGCTTTTTCTATGAGTGAGATGGGAAACTATTGAAGGATTTTGATCTGAGGAATGGCAGGATACAATGTAGTTTTCACAGGATTATTTTGGTTCTTATATTATAAAACTAAGGTTGGAGCAAGGAGGGTAGAAGCTATAATTTTAGCATAGTAGTTCGTTCTTAACGTTCTTATGAAAAGAGGTGTTACTTTCCAAACAAAATAGAATTTAAATGAATTGAAATTTAATAGCCTGTTATCTTTTTAAAATCACCTTGGAAATCAAACTTTATCGTATCAAGGTTAAAAGCCATTATAGCATAGTGATTAAGAGCAAGTAGTCTATCTAGAGCCATAGTGCCGGGGTACATATCCTGGCTCTTGTTGAAACTTGATAGCTAGGAGAACTTCAGGAATTTACTTAGCCACTTGTGCCTCAGTTTCCTCATCTGTAAAATGGGCATAATAATTTCATCTACCCCACGATACTGTGAAGATTAAATGTTGTTAGCATGTAAAGCATAACAGGACTTGACATGTAGTTAGCATTGTAAAGGGTGTACATAAAGGTTGTGTGCAATTATATGTCCACCCTGTATAGGTGGTGTTGCTGCAGGTTGGGGCTATGAAGTGGGCATTTCCTTGCAGAAATTTTACTGAGGAGTATTCAGGGGTTTAACAACTGTGAGAAAGCATAGGAAACAATTGTATAGAGGTGGAATTTGAGTAGTGATTCAGCCACAACAAGTAGGTTAGCTTATTCTACAGGGAGTTCTGGAGTTGGGAAGATCTTGACAGAGGGTACCAAATTAGGAAAAGGGGGCCAAACTTTTGTACCCCCATACTGATCTGTCATTTGGATGCAAGCTGCCTCCTAGTAAGGGGTCATGACTTTGGAAAGAGTCCGTTATTTTTAGGTGACAGTAATTAATAAGAAAGATATCCAGCTGTAAATACAACAGCTGTCAACACCTGCAAAAGATAGAGGTGTGAAAAATTCAGTCCTGAAGAGTAGGGGAATCTAGGTGGTATATCACAACATCTACTACAATTGTTAATCTTTTCTTCAGCCCCTCTTCCTCTGTAATAATTATTCTTTTTCTCTTCCTCCTCCTCCTGCTCCCTTATTCTCTCTCCCACTTTATCTCCCTCTTCCTTCTTCATTTCTTCTTTCTTTCTTCTTCCATATCCTCCTCCTCCTTCTCCTCTTCCTCTTTCTCCATTCTTCTTCCTTCTGTTGCTTATTCTCCTCCTCATGATCATTCTCTTCTCCATTTTGTACCTCCTCTTTCTCCTCTTTCCACTACTCCTTATCCTCCTCCACCTTCTTCTTCTTATTGTTATAATCTAAAAAGATAAAGTATCTTCTCATTGAATTATTACTATTATTGTTGTTATAATCTAAAAAGATGACATCTTCACATTGCTCTGGGATATAACACCCACATCACTGAACCATTTTACTCTTCCTAAAAGAGAGGCTTTGATAATAAAGCTTCATTTTCCTCTTAAATTATGTGTCAGTTTTCTATCTTCCCATGTTTGCTAGTAGACTTGTGTCTTTGTAAAGTTGATTTTAGATGTTACCTAAGCAAGTCTCTTAATATATTGTTTGCTGTTTAAATATTGATCTCAGATAAACTTGACATATTCAAAATATGGCACATTCAAAATATTCTCCTAAGAACAACCAAGGTAGAAAATAAGGCATTTCATGATTTTCTCTAAAAAGTGATCCTTCTGATCACAGAGAAAGTATCTGATTAAATATTGGAAATGAAAAGAAAATAATTCTGAAATTCGTATAAATGCAAGTATTTATTATTTTTAACCAGAACATTAGCTGAATAAAGTGCTTTCAAGGCAAAACTGTGTCTTTGGGTGTCAGGAGGAAGTATGTGGAACAATTTACATTCTAATAATTATTTTCAGTTTTCCCACTGTACCCAAATACACCCATGCATAGACACATAATTGTATATCTATGTAGAAATAATGAAAATGCCCAAACAGAATTGAGGTTACTTATAACACAAGCCCAATCCTTAAAAATAGTGACTTTCCTGTACCTTTGAATAGCAAATTTACCTATTGTATGTAATGTATTTAATCAAATATTCATGAGGGAAAAAAACATGTGATCTCACATACAGAATACTAGTATTATTTATGAACACTACTCAGGTTAATGGTAATCAGAAATGATTAAATGCTTAAAATTACCATTAAATTATGTGATAAGTTATTCTAGACAGAAGTATTTAAAAACAAATACTATAAAATTAATAAGTGTGTCTTGCTATTTCTATTACTGTACTAAAGGAAAATACTCTCAAAGCAACTGTTGATAAAAAAAAATACTAAAGAAATTAATATCAGTCCAAGGCAACAATAAATATTTTCAGAAGATAAGCATTTTACTTATACTAGATTTGGATATTTATATGAACTGGTTCTTCACATGACTTACTTATAAAGTCAAAGATATTCACTGCCCCTGTTGCTTAGCTCTCATGTGTCTTCACTCAAATACATATATTGAGATTAAAGTACAAGCTTTCATTTCAAGATTTTATGCACCCAGTTGAGGGTGATCATATGATCACACGATCATGGTCACATGAATGTATGCTATTTTGTTGAAAAGTGTCTCATTCATTCTACATTAAGATAGTAATCATGATCTATGCAGTCATCCTTGCAAAGACCAACAGTGTGTCTGATCAGTTTAGTGCTCATTTGTGATAAAAAGCAAAAGATTCTGAACTGCAGAGTAGAAGTCTCTTTACATAGAAAGGAATCATGGGTAAGGCTTTCTGATAATTATCTTTACACTGTTGTTCAATCTTGCTGGTGAATGACTCTGTAATATTTCCCTTTTGGTCTAAATAGTTATATATCCACTTAATTCACTCTAAATAACTGTTAGACTTATCCAGGTGATGAAATTGTTAAAATTATGACTCATTAAAATTGGCCAAAACTACTATTTTTCCAAATTTAGATTTGTGATACAGCTTTAAAAATTGATGGATGGTACAGAAAATATGATTATGGGTATTCAGGACTGTCATTTGTTGTCTATCTAGTTCTGAACTGTGATAGATTGGATAAAGGCAAAGCAGTCATTATGAGATGAATTTTTCTTTTTGTCTGAGTGAAAGTACGTGGTTCTATCGTCCTGGATTAGAATATTTCTAATACTAAGAAAAGGTAGATATTAGGCAGAAAAAAGAATGGAGACATCAGATTTTGGTGAAAATATGTGAAATGAT